>JALLBH010000460.1:0-19994 GCA_036940005.1 Skeletonema menzelii
CTTCCGACAAAAGAGCTAGAATAGGCCTATTTGTTCCGACAAAATAAGCTTAATGATATCGAGCACCCATAGTTGTGAGAGCCTTCGGAACCGCCCACTGATGAAGACTATCCAATAGAAAACGAGCGGCGCAGCTCCAACAGAGAGAAGCTAGGCGTCGCTACTTTAAAGAAACTCAACAAACAAATTGTTTGCCTATATACTATCTCGGCTAAATCAATAATGCCGTCGTTCATAAGCAAATTAAAAAGTCGGAGTCGAAGCACCTCACGGCAACGGCGGGGCGATAATGAGATAGCATCACCATCGTTGTCCCGCTCTTCCGTCGGTGGCGATGGCAGCAAACGAACAAATTCTTCCTCTTCCAAGTCTACATTAAAGCCTTCTCCGACAACAATATCGTCGAGATCGAAACAACAACAATCTGCAATAGTAGTAACACCCGAACGACGTAAATTCCTCGGATCCAAACAACGCCCCAATATATACAGCATGTCCAGTGGCTCCAGTCCACCAAATAATTACAATAATAAACGAGTCGGAAGACAAATCAGTACAAACAGCGATGCCGACTCCATGGCCTACAGTAGCAACGCCTCCGAAGGCTCCGACGGTGTATTCATGACTGCATTCGATCGATGCCCTCCCACATTTAGCGATGATATACTCGATCGTGAAGACATCTTCCCAACACCATCAGCCGATTATGTAGCTGGTTGTGCGAAATCAACAACTTGGGAGACGGATCATGAATTGGCAGTGTTGGAAGATATGAGTAATGAGTGGACTATGTTTAGCGATCCAAGTTTCGAGAATAGGAATAATCTTCATCCGAGGGATGTTTCGAAGAATATGGGGGCGATGCAAAGGGATGATGAGAATGATTATGAGAATGATCATTATCATCGTGAGAGGATAGAGAATAGTGGGCATGGAGGGGTGACGAAAGGGAAGAATGCAAGATTGGTCTCGCCTGATAGAAATGTTTTGCCTGCTACTGCTGCTACTACCCTCACCTCCAATGATGGTGTTGCCACCCCCGATGATGATTTAAGTGCTTGGGGATTCACATCAACAGCAGTAGCAGCGAATACAACAACGGAGAATGGAGACTCTCCCGCAACGAAACAACCGACAACGACACCTAAAAGTATTGATCTACAGGATGCCTTTGGATCCAACTTTTTTGGTAGGGGGTTTGATGATGATGATGACGATGGTTTCTTTGGGCATTCTGACTGGACATCTCCAAAGAGCTCAACTAGCGATAAAAATAGTGGAGCGATTGGGGGTAAAGTTGAGGCAAATAATGACCCATGGGGACGTATCAATTATGATGTGAATCCCTTTGAAGAAAAGAAGGATGAGGATACAGGATCAGTCGTATTTACCAACGTGACACTCCCTGATCCGATTACGCCCACAACGGAACCTACGTTTAGTCATCCATTGAAGCAGAAGCAGCCTCAAGGTAAAGCAAAGAATGAGGTGGTGGTCTCTTTTGAAGGCTACAAACATGAGATTCTGCAATCCCCCTCGAACTCAAGCTTCTCGCCACGTCCTAACGGGGAACTCAATTTATCATCCGAAAAGGGTAGCCGTCCACCGGTAACAGCGAAGAGCCATCGTCGAATTAACTCGAATGGGTCTCAAGCATCACGAAAGGGTCATCGACGAATTAACTCGAATGGGTCTCAACGCAGGGGCGGCGGTGGATCTGTTGGATCAAATTCCTCGGCAGTCGATCAAATATTAGAACATTATCGTCAGAAACGATTGGCGAAACAAAATGGAAAGTCATCGGCGACAAGCTCCACGGTGTCATCTTCGAACCATCGCAGTATTCCCTCCATGGACTCGTTATCGAGTGTCCCATCCTCAGATATGGCAGCTGCTGTTGCTACTTCTGCTGCGGCAGCGTTGTCTATCATGGACGGTCGTAAGAATTCTCCATTGAATGATACCATGACAAGTAGCCTGTCCTCTTCGTCACGACGTGTGTCGTCACCGCAGTCATCGCCACCTTTGCCGAGAAATCAAAGCAACAACGGAGTAGTAGACTGGCCTGACGACAGCGGTGTATATAGCCCAGCCGCCGCTCCTCCCCTTCCAAGTCGCAATGTACATAAAACAGCACGTGCTGACAATGTAGCGGATCAATTCCTTATGGCCAACATAGAGGCCACGATAGGTCCTCGGGGCAGTGCTCCCGACATAGAATCACTAAGTGGGCGATCATTTAATCGCAGCCCTCGCCTTCGTAACCGTCAGGCATCTGATTCTCAAAGCATCGACAGTCGGACGAGCCGAAATAGCCGTTATTCCTTCCGCACTTACGAATCCAACCGATCGTCGATAAAGGGTGTAAATAGCATGTCGCCAGAATCAAAGAGTGTGGCAAATGATCTTTTCCGTCTGGAAGCTCAACTTGCCGAGGTGGCGAGACAGCAGGAGCTGCAAGACGATGAACCAGTGTCTTCTCGTAGAGAGGTAATATTTGTCAATGACAATTCTCTTGACAAAAAGAATTCTTCCAGTGACATGAGCAACAATAATGGATGCATTGGCGCTGAGCCAATACCACGACAAAATCCGATAACTGTCGTTGCACCTCCAGGCAAGCTAGGAATTCTCCTATTGAATAACAAAATTGGAGGAGTGCCATCTACGCCTACCTACGTCTCCGCAGTACGATCCGAAAGCGTCCTGGCAGGGAAAGTAAGGGTTGGAGATCAACTGATGAAAATTGACGGGGAGGATGTGTCACAGTGTAACTCAAAGCAGATCATGGCGATCATGGCAACGAAGAGTGAGTTTGAACGAGTTCTCGAGTTTATGTGTTTGCAATCTAGCAATGAATCGCAGGAGTGGATATGATGAAATCATTTGAATTAGTACAATACCATGTACAATAAAGGTAATTGTGCCACCTCTGTCCGCATCGTCTGCTATATCTTCGTAGCTGTGAAAATTTAACAGCGTGTGTGTGAAATTTTCTCAGGGTGTTTTTTTTGTTGTTGGCAACGGAGTAAAAACTATCTAGTCCATAATTTAACCATGTTCCCTTATGAATCTATGTTTGGGCTCTTCGCCCGCCCTGAGCTTCCAATAGAGTGCAACTGTGGAGATGCTAGCAACGAGTCATGTACTCAGATTGGGCTGCGCAATCACCGTAATTTCCCACCATTTGCATACTTGGTAAAGTCTTACTGCTGATTAATTAGTCACTTTTGTAGATTGTAACTCATCATCGTCACCGCCTCCTAATCTTCCATCTATGACAGCCCCAAGAGAATGATATTGATGAGTCATACTACACGCTGGACGGAGGAGTGTACTCTCCTACTCGTCACTGGGTGCTAGTAGGAGAGATCATGGAAGTAAACTTCTTCATCCGTCCACGAGTTACCATCAAGACGCAATATGGAGAAATGGTCCTCGTCAACTTTCATTTAGACACCCCAACTCCATCATTCTTCACTTGGGAGGATCTGAAGCCAAAACGCACTCTGGCGATCTTCTACGCAGAGAACCGTACGTTTATGGACTTGAGCAAGGGTGTTCGCCAAGAGAGTGCTCGGACTGCTATGGTTTTCCCTTGCCCATTAGATTGTCTTGCGGGTGAGCTTGAAGGATTTCTATCGGCGGAGAAGAGTGCCAAGGCATGTTTCTACTGTGGCAAGTTGGGGTCAGAAGACCACAAGCTCTGGAAATGCATTCGCTGCAGGCATGTATTTTATTGTGGAAAGAATTGCCAGAGCCCACACTGGACGAAAACGCACAAGAGCCTGTGCAAGTATGCTCCGATACTAGCTAATCTCTCTAAGCTGAACTTCTCACGCTTTGATGACTTCGTGGACTGGAGCTTTCCTACGATTGTGTCACCAACTGACGAGGAGAAGAAAGAAAAGGCCAAGAAGGTTATGCGTGAGGCGCTCTACAACATGGGAGTTGCACCTACTAGAGGTTCGATGCATAGTTTGGATATTCAAGAGTTTTCATTTGAAACGTTGTTGCTCGAACGCTTATGCATTGAAGAAGAGAATATCATCAGGAGGGATTCTTCAGAGGGCACGCACGAGCGGGCTTGCTACTCATGCGGTGAAATCAAGTCTGAGGAATCCTTTTCTAACACCCAGCGCCGCAGGTATGGCAACAAAGCTCGGTGCAGAGAGTGCGTCTCACTCTCCACTTTGTAATGTTGTTAGGTTTTTGCGGTCGTTTTCTTTTCACTGTAGCAGTACAATTCTATTCAGTATTAGAAATAGCATCTTTTCTCTCTACATCATTTTCATCGTTCTTCACTCTTCCATAATGTCATAGTTGGCGAATCTGCATTCATCCCACTGAATCGCACTAAGTCACACATCATCAATAAATCGGCACCTAAAATGCCCCCTACACCATCTCCTTTGAGCTGTTCCAACACAGGCAACTCCCCTATGTCAATATTAATGCCATCAAGGCATGGCAAGCCTGCAGGACTATATTCGTTTTCTGTGCTCAAATTCCATCGTTTCAAGACAAATCGGTGAGTCAGCTGTAAGGCCATGTTATCCGCACCCATTGCACCTATAGAAGCTACAATAGGATTTATTAGCGGCGACTCACGGCTTAGATTCAATTGTGACACACCATTCCAGTTGAGGAATGTGCTTGCAGCCCCAGTATCCACCAACATGCTGACTTTTCGACCTCCAAGATTGGTTTCGGTGGTATAAATTCCAAGCCGAGTTAGAGAAAGCCTTCCTTGTGCAACTATAGATAGCTGGCCATTGTTATTTGGTAGCGTGGGATCTGCATCCTTCTTATATAAGCAAAGCCGTCCATTGGAAAAGTCGAAATCCACAGTCGAAAATTGATTGAGGAATGATAGGCCTATAATACCGTCCAACCCACTCGGAAGAGCTCCTATATCCTGTACTGCTGCAAGATTAGACATGCTCCCATTAGCAGGGCTTACAACAACACCCCCAACGATCATATTTGTAGACTTATCCCACTTTGCCACACCGGCTCCCTGTGATCCTCCCGCAGTTGTCATTGTGGCACCAACTGATTGCATTTGAAAAATGCCAGGGCACTCTCTGTTCACTCGATCGACCGAATTGGGGCTGATCACCAGTCCAGAACAAGCGGTGTCTACCAACAGATTTAGAGTAACAGTGGATGATGAACGTGTCGGTTGAAAAGTAACCTTGATTGCTGCATATTTCCCCTCAGAAGGACGGATGTATATATCTTGTGAATTTGTTGCTGCAACCGACTTGGATGCTTCCAATGAGAAATACTGGAATGGAACGATAATGTTGTCAGGAGTTGATTGGGAAACTGTAGTGACATCGTCTTTGATAGGAGTGCCATTTATTGTTTCATCAGATGCATATATTTTCGCCGTGTATAACCGCCGCACCAGTTCTTCCTTCTCGAAGGCATCTCTAGTCGATATACCTCTTGATTCTAACTCATTCTTGAGTTCTTTTACACGAAGTGATCGAAGTGAATCTAACAGCTGCTCCGTTTTTCCGCCGTCATCGTCATCTTGTGACATTTGAAGCATGTTTCGACAGAGCCGACGGCGGTGCTGAAAAGAGAAAGCTTGAACTTTCCCTAACAACAAAAAGACACATAGCAGGAGATTACATAGTTGATATGGCATCTTGCTTACAAGGTGGTACGGTGGCACTGAATGAGGCGCTGTTTGTTCTATCTCTTGGAATACAATACTGTTTTTGGCTTCATTTTGAAGTCGGTCGGTCGATGGTCGGTCGACCAAGCTACAATAAATTTGCGGTCGACATCATCGGCGTCGATCTATCGTACATCGATGAGCGATGAGATGAATGAGGTGGCCAAGAAAGATTGCACGCGCGGCGCGCAAGCTTCGTGGATTTTACTCCGCTCAATCGCTCGACAATCTCAATCGACCACACTCCGTGGACACTCCTCATCTTGATCCATTGCCTTGTTATCGTCACACGATGACAAGAGACTTCAACAGCAACAAACTTGCCTCGACTGGTTGAACTGTTAGGCGGGAAAGGACAAGCTGGGCCCACTTGATGGCTGTAGAGCGGTATCTTAGCTAGCTCAGTATGTATCTCTCTCTAGAGAGAGGGTTAACTCTTCTCCCTCATCGGCCCTGCTTTTGTTCGTCCGGAACATGATGAAATCAAGGGCAAGGGCGGCCGCAGCTGATCGGCAGGTTAGTTGTGTGTAAAATACTTAGCACCAACTGCAAAGATCATGAAGAAATATAAGAATTTCAGCTCAAAATAAAGTTGTTCATAGCGGCGACAACAACAAGCGCAGAACTTCCACTGTCTCTCTGCCCTTCCTTTCAACTTTAAAATTCTAATTCCAAGCGGAGGCCTACGTAGGAATTATTAGGAAAAAATCATCACTATCTATCGTATGTATCACGTACTTATCAGGCAACGAACAAGCAACACTGACACTCCATACTTACTGTCACTCCATTGTCACTCCATTGTCATTGTCATTGTGTAGTGCATAGGTAGACACCCTGACTGATTGATCCATAGCTCCCCTCCCGCCTCCCGGTGAAAAAATAGACCAAATTTGTCATTTGTTGGGACAACTATCAATTGATATATCAATTGATAGTGGATAATAATAACATCATGAAGAGTTTACAGAAAACTCTATTTTTTGCTTCCGCCCTCTGTTACCAAAATCCACAGAATGCAGCCTCCATTGCATTTGCTATTCTTGCGCTCGCTGCGATATTCGTCACACCTGTGACCAGATACTTCACGAGACCAGCAACGATGAATCTTATCACTACAATGACCGATGCGATAAACACAATAACCGATGAAGAGAATCTGGAACAAACAGAGAAACTATTTAATGCTATTGCTGATCTTATTTCGAAGTCGGTTAGCTCCAGTGCATTGAATGCTACTTTGAAAGAATCGTTCGTAGCGTCACTCATGGATGATGACCTACACGAGGCAACACTGGACACACTGCAACTCTCTCTAGTGAAAGCGTCTGAGAATGAACGACTGAGAATGACAGTTTTAGATGTAACAAAAAGTGCATTTGTAGGGGCACTCAATGACGATGATTTTGTTAGAGAATTAATGGCAAGTATAGTGTCTGCGATCGTACAAGCTTCCAAGGAGGACGAGTTGACATTATCATTATTAGAAGTCACGACGAGAGCTGTATCGCAAGCATTGGCCGATGAGGCGTTTGTAAAAGAATTAAGAGGGGCAGTGAAAAGTACATTACAAGATGGAGATTTGTATAAGGCCGGGGCACGTGGTGTGTTTGCAGCGGCATTTGGACATAGAAGCTCTTCTAAAACAGAAGATGATGCAAGTCACCCGAAATTATCCACAGTATGAGGGGGTGGGGATGGTGCAGTTCGTTGAAGTGGGAAGATTATGTTTTCACGTAACTTCATCGGTTTCCTCTTTTAGAAGGAGTGGCGTAGATAGATAATTTTGGCGGAGTTATTTGTATGTCTGGTGTGGTCATTGCACTCTAGACGTCTCCTGAGGAGAGAGCGACAGAAATCCTCTATCTACCGCAAGCATATCCAAAATGACACTAGTAGTTGACAAATTGAATTGTATTATTGAATTATTAGAGGAATAGCAAATTGTGTCAAATTAGTGAGTTGGCCTTCTGCCAAGCGCTCACAAGAGTTAATCATCCTCACTCAACATACTTCAAATGAACTTGTTTATCCCGATGAGATTGTCGCACAATGCCCTATTATATTCCTATTCTTTTGTGTCCTGGAGAGAATCAATGAGCAATTAGCTCGGAAATTATGTTAGTACGAACGATTATGGGGAGACTGAATAGCTTCATCGGACAAAGATGGTATTAACACTATCTTTACCGAAGACTCTGCAATGGAACAATACAGTGCATGTGAACGTGAGATGCATATATACAGAAAAAGTGGGTAATAGTTGTATGGTCGTAGTCACTTCTCTCCTCACATCATCGTCAGGGGAAACCTATTCAACTACCAATTTGACACAGAAGGCCACATATGAAGACAAGTGATCTAAGCTAGTCTTCAGTGGATATATTCTCATCAAATGCATTCAATATTGGGTTTCAATATAACTGCATATACAAAAAAAGGAGATCACTGCATCCCACTTGCTTTTTACGGCAACTTTCATGTAGTGCTTTCGCTATTTTGCATATATCGTGATCAGAATGGATTGTACTGGTTGGAATTTTGACAGAGAGCAAGAGAGATTTGAGATTTCCATCTACTCTGTATATTCAGTTCATTCCATTACGTGATTCACTTTGAAACCCTTGGTGCGCTATTCGAATCAACACCAACCCCCGTCTCCCTCCAAACTCATCACATCATGTATTGTGTACTCACATTAGAATAAAAAGTATCAATTATGCATGAAACCATGCCACTGAGTAGTAATACAAACGGCAACAACATCGTCATCATATCCCAAAATGCTTCTTATTCCGTCCATCCTTCCTCTTCCTCTTCTGCACCTCCTTCCACTCCCTATCCTTCCACTCACTCCTCTTAACCTGTATAGGACGACTCCCCAACCAACTCTGATTCATCTCCCTAATCGCCCTAGCACAATCCTTCGGATCCAACACACTCACAAATCCATACCCACGTGACTTCCCATCTGTTTTGTTATACATGATTTTTGCCATGGCGAAGGAGGGGTATTTGGAGAAGGCTTGGGATAGGTCGTGATCTTTGAGATCTTTGGCGAGATTCCCGACAAAGAGGCGGAAGTCATTGGCGGGCCATTGGGTTAGGGTTGGATCGGTCCATGTTTGGCCGGCTGCTGCGCGAATGTGTGATTTTTTGGAGGTGTCGTTTTCGGTGGTATTGGATTGTGCTGCTGAAGTATTGTTTGGAGTACTGCCGTAATAATGTTGCGAATTATTGTTATTCGGTAAAGGCGGTGGTGGCGGGGGCGGTTGTGCAGCAACAGCAGCCGGAGCGATTGGTGGTGGTGGTGGTGGTACAGCAGTTACAACAGCGGATGGCTGCGGAGCAATTGAAACGATCGGCACCGATGACGCCACAATATTTTTCACAGCACCGGAGGATGCTGCCACCACTTTGACTCGTTTGGCTGGCCGCTGATGATCTTCTGCTTCTTCTTCTTTGTTTCCCTGATGCTGCTGCTGCTGCTGTTGTTGTAACATCGAATCTTTTGCCTCCCATGATGATGGCTCTGATGTATTATTATTATTATTTGTTGCCTTCTCCTCTTCTTGAACTTCCTTGACGGCGTTTTCGACATCGTCGAAGAATGCATCGAGATCGTCATCCATGGCAGCGATTTTTTTATTTTAGGGTGAAGCAGGAAATAATTACTCTAACAACAGGCCGGCAAGCATAAGTAGCATGGTCACGTCTATTTGAATGGACGTACTTAATAAAAAAGTACTCCTATGCATCTAATAATAAGACACGCATCTTTTATTATCCGTTCAGTCCTTTGGTCTTGTGTGGCTTTTGGCTTTTATTCAGGAGAGTAAGTATTTGATTTGAGCATGCATTGAAGTTGTTCGTAAGTTAGTTGATGAGCAGAGCATTGCATTAACGACCAATCAATTGAGCTGCAACAGCAATAGAAATAACAATATCGAATATGAAGCAAGTTAGAGGACTAGGAAGTAGAATCACGGACAAAGATGGATCATCAACGGTGGAGGACACTAAAATTGGTACCTTCTTCAAGAATAGGATACAAAAGATGGGCACTGGAATTAAGACTGCAACAGATGCCGTAACTGGAGGGGTTGTGGAAAAATTGGTCATTAATAAAAGAGGCGATGGCAGCAGTGATGTTCTGAAGGACCAGGATGAAGATGAAGCCAATGGCGGCGGTGGCAGCGAAGACGAACCTGCTGTCGAAGTAATGACAAATGAGGAGAAGAAGAAGTTTCGCATGCCTCCCGATGATACCCTTCAAAAGATGATTATAATCGGGAAGCAAAAGGTGAAGGGGGTATCTATTCAGGATTATTATGAAGTGGCATGGTCCGAGGGCAACGATTGCGACAAAGAACCAATTTATGGTCCATTCCTAACATCATGTGGGAAGAATGATGTCAAAGTTAACAAATGGGAGAGTCGAGAAGGGGGGTACAAGGGAGATTGGTGTGGCGAATCTTACACGCAGCAGCGCATAGTCACCTTCAATTTCATGAAGCAAACTATCGGACAAACATTGGTGTCGGTGCAACATACGCAACGTTGCCGTCGCATTGAAAATGATAGATGCATTCTCCACATGTCACTCAAGATGAAAGGCTTCCCCTACGCTGACTGCTTTGTTGTGGAAGTGCGGCATGTAGCATCACGTGTTGGAGAGAATGATATTCTGGTGGAAATTGGACTTCATGTGCGCTTCCTCAAATCTTGCTTGTTTGAGAGTAAGATCAGAACAAATACAACCGCTGAGACGACAAAGTTGCAAATGGATTTGCTTGCCTTGATTGTTGAAGGATGCAAATCTTATACAAAGGAGATTGCAGGTGATGAAGAAGATGAGGAGGAGGAGGAAGTTGATGTAGAAGAAGAATTTGAAGAAACCGCTGAAGAATCAAAGGACATCATCTGTGATCTACCCTTCATTCGATTCTTCATCACACTCGGTGCTAAGATCTTCCTTTGGCCATTCATCAAACTGGATTTGTTTGATCCTTTTCCGCCTACAACTGTGGATGAGGCGCTGACGAACGTCCGACGTAGGGTTGGATTGCTGGAAAAGATTAGTTGTGATGGAGTGACTGATGAGCAGAAGCACAGGGTGGCCAAAGAATTGAAAGCCATCCAGGCATCACTCAAAAACATCGAGGCGATTACATCGATTTCCAAGAAAGACATTGTTTCATAAGACGATTCCGTCATTGTGCAAGGGTAGGTTGGATTAAGAAAGTGAAGATATAAGTGGTCAATACATTCCGTTAGCGCTATCCTTACCGTAAGTGTTGTGCTCCACAAGCGCAAGCTATTTAGCACTATCGGACGACTTTCTTTACCTCTACTGCGACTTGGAATCACAGCGCAGCGCGCGTGCCGGTGTCAGCCACATCATTCCTGAATCCCGAAAAAGAAGGTGGACCATGTCAGAATTGTCACCGTAGTAGCAAGGTGACCAAGCAAGGCAAGCATAAATTACCGTTGGTTCAGAGAGCAATAGCCGCATCAGTTGTGAATAATGAGTTTGTTAATTGCCGCAAGGATTTGGTGCATGGAGAAGGCCTCTACGACAAGAGACGAGAAGAAGCTAAAACTGCGAAGCCGACATCGCTTCATCAGCGAAAAGATTGCTCGGTGAAAATGGGTTTAGAAGGGCTAGCAGAGGAGGATAAATATCTGATGGGAATCAGTCTCGATGATCTAGAAACAGCTTCTTGGGAGTATCAGGCTTACTGGCTTATATCTGTGAAAGCAGCGCGCAGTGCGTTCTCATCATCACGCCGCCAGCGGGCTCAAACAGCATCTCGACGTAGTCAAAACAACCACGGATAGAGTTGGGTGTATGTTTACACTCTCGTGCACATGCATTACCTAATTTTCTAACTGATGTATAAGAATGCTCGGTGAAAATGAGTTATCTTTCATAGTTCAGGGGTCCCTTTGAGAGGACTCCCAGTTACTTATGCAAGCTGGCAGAAAGAAGAAGAGGCCATGATGTCAGTACTATCATCTCATATCTACATGTATTCTCTGCCGCTATCGACCCTACTAGTAGATCATGGCATCGTCGACTCACAGAGCAGAACCCGTACCAGTTGTGATTAATAATGAGCTTGTTAATTGCTGCAAGGATTTGGTGCAAGGAGAAGGCCTCTACAGCGAGGAGAAGCCAACATTGAGGAGCCGACGTCGTTTCGAATCTTTGACAAATAATATGAGTTGTATCTTTCGTGGTTTCATCGTCACCGCTCTGTTACTAGGGCTGCTTTCACTGCCTTCTTCCCAAGCATTCATAAATCCAATCGACGTAGTCACACGAGACTTTCAAGCTCTCACTCGTAAAGTCACTGCATATCATATACTACTACCCAAGTCCTCAGATGTCGCGTTATCATTGAAACAATCCATACGGAACAAAGTATCACCTAAAAGTAGCGACGATCCCAAATTCATTGTCGATGTGTTTTCTGCTGCTGCGCAAAAGTATTCACGAGATGAAGAAACAGCAATTAGAGGTGGACTATTGGGGGAAAAGGCGCCACAAGGATATTGCCGCTCAAAGGAATTGGATCAAGCATGCTTCAAGGCACCTTTGGGAGAAATAGCTGGCCCCATCGAATCCGACTATGGGTACCATTTATTGCTAGTCACAGAGCGTACAAATTGCCCGAAGTTAGATGGGAAATACAATAAAATCATACGAGATGATGATGGTGTCAGTACTAAATTTGTCTCTACGCAAGAGGGGAGTGAGCAGATTAAGACTGTGGCTTTGCAGCAGATTGGATTTTGGATGGGGGTCTCACTAGCCGGGGGAGTTGTGGCGGAGGTTGCTGCCAAGGCTGCTAATGTTGTCGGAACGCTTCCATGGGAGTAACTGTAGTAGTGTATCGATAATTATTGTTGAGGTTAGCATCAAATTTGTTCTACCCAATGATCTCTACTGTTCCTGTTCTTTTCAATGTTTCTACTCGGGAGAAATAGACACCCCACATGGCAAGCGTTGTGAAGGCGATTATCGCCCAGATCAACGAAATCTGCCCTGCAGACACTCTGTCATCTAGTAAGACGCCAGCCAGCAGAGCACTCGCAGATTCACTCAACATTGCAAGGGCATAGTCAACTCCAAACACCCTCCCCCTCATCTGTTCTGATGATAGCTTTTGTAGCAACAGACTAGAATACACCCATACAATATTCGCGCCAGCCGATCGGACTGACGAAAAGATACATATCAAGATGAACTCGTCGAATTGCCACAACCCGTAGTAACCGAATGCCATTAGGAAAAATGAAATCAAGCAAGCTCTCTCCAACGATGATATTTCTTCCATGTGCGTGCAAGGCTCAATGATGATTGGTCCAAGGACACAACCTACTCCAACAAAAGCGAACAAGATGCCCAGACGTTGACTGCTGTTGTCGACATCTATTTCTGAGCTATTCTCTCCTTGCTCAGAGAAGGACACGTTTAAGACATCTGCCACACCGTAAATCAGAGCTGCGTAGAATTTGAGAAGCACAAATGCACCCCATGGTTGTGAAATCAGGTATGATATTCCTTCTTTTGTCATTTTTGTAAAGTTTGAAAGCGAGAACCAGTTCTCTTCTCCTTCTGTGGATGAATCAGACTCTTCTTCCGTAGCCTGGTTTGAGTCCTTTGGATTGTATTCGCCACTGATTTTCCATATGAACAATGCACTAACAAGATAAGATAAACTATCTATCATGAAACAATATTGTATGCCCACAAATCCTGTCAAAAGCCCGCCTATTGAGCTTCCTACTGCTTGCATTAATTCATGTGTTGACGATACTAATATCATGGCCTTCTCCAAACTGTCTGTTTCTGTTACTATCATTGGTACAATGGCAGAATGACTTGGATCGTATAATGCAGCCACTGTCATCTGTAATAATGTGGCTAAATATAATGCTGATATGGATTCCAAATAGTATGAAAGAACGTAAAGCCAGGCAACTACCGCCCCCACCCCATCTAATATGAACATGATCTTGCGTCTATCAAATGAATCGGCGAGAACCCCTCCGACAGGAGCAAGTAATGAGCTGGGCAGGAGCCGTATAATGACCAGTATCGATATCGAAATGCGGGATATACTTCCACTAGATGAATGGATTTGTTCAATCGCAGCTATGGAAGCAACATAGCTGAGCCATTCCCCCGCTACAGTGATAAGGTTGCTCAATAGGAACCATCTGAAGTTGCCGTTTTCTGATAGAAGGCTCCAATATGTCACAGAATTCTTTGCATTCGTTGGTGTTTGCTCGCCATCTGGATCGCGATTGATGGCACCGTATGTGCGACATTGGGGAATATCCTCATCTGAATTTTTCGTAAGTGCTCCAGTAATCATAATATCGTTTAGTATTAGCTTCTCATCGACCCTGCCTGAGCCTCTCGGAGCAATCAGTGGAGGATAGTGAGATTGTTCTGTCGTAAAGTGGGTCAAGATCAAGATGATTTGTGGTGTGTGGTGATACATAGAAGCGAGCGACGCGAGGTCCGAGGTCCCGCCCGGGGAAATTATTCTATTGATTCCTATGTTACGTGAAAATCCTCCATAAATCTCTTGGAGGTGTCGAGGAGTAAGTGTCGAGTGTCGAGTAGATGCTCTGAAGAATCGATGTAATTCCAGGTAATTCAACAAAAAATGTGGTTAAGATTACCTGCCTCTAGATACTTGTTTACATTCATGGTGTGAATGCGGTAGCAGAGAATCAAATATGGTACTTTACACACCGAGTGCTACATTTGTGGATCTTTCATTTTGGAATTTGTACATATCTTTTCGTTTATTCCACTTCCAAGAAAGACGCTTTGAAACCCCCAACATCAATACAATGACAATAAAATAAATGTTCTATGATCCCATCTCTCCTTCTGCTTCTTACTTCCAAGTAATCACAAGCACAGGAACGGGACAACGAGTCGATGCCATTACATGCTCTGGATGGAATGTCGATACCACCACCTTCTCCTTCATTGAGGGCATAACACGAATGATATTTGAAACCTGACCTGCAAAACGATCAAAGCTCGTGGCAGATGTTGGGAGGAATTTTGGAAAGACAATGTATGACTTTTGACCACGCTTAGGTTCCTGAGCATTTATCATGGCTAGATTGTTGAACACGAATTCATACGCAGCATCGACATGGCGAGTGTTACTTTTGGTGAAAGTGGATGACTCTTGATTAAACGCAGGATCATTTTCGAGTACCCAGTTTTGTGCCATGCTAAGTGGTGTTTGAGCTGCAATTTGCTTGTTACCAAATGCCTGTCATTGGTATATAGGTGAGTGGAAAGTGTAGGTAACCATTTTAGCAATACAAGATGTGAAGAGCTAACCAAACAAAAGACAACACAACATTTTCATGCTCACCTCTCCCAGAGCATCATAGAAAGGATCATCAGCCTTCTTCGTAGCCGCACTCATACCGAACAATGCCTCCAACTTCTTCACATCATCACTAGTAACATCATCGTCAGACTTTGCTTCCTCTGCCACTGCCTTCACCTCAGTCTGTACTTTCGCCGCCCCAAAGTCAGGAGGAGGAGTACTCTGCACCTCCACAATCAAACTAGGGTACGGAGATCTACGTGCCTCATCACGCCGCTTCTTATACTCCTGAAGATTCAAATCTACCTCACCTTCTTCCTCTTCATGTTTCATGGATGCCAATTTTTCTTCGGGGGTTTGCATCCCATATTGAGGGTGGAGATGAGCACAGTTGATGGCTACTACCCAATCTTTCCCCAAGTCATCGTTTGATTGATTTTCATCTTTATCCAACTTGACGACAAATTCACGAGCCCTCCTTCTTGCTTGATTGATTGCTTGGACCAAGGTGTCGAATGTACGGAATTGGGCAATTTCATCACAATTGGGAATGACAACAACATTGGTTTGTCTCATTGTACCGATGGGTCCGTCACCTGCTTATATAAAGTGAATACATATGTCATGTCAGAACAAATGACACATCACATACATCACATCGGTACAAGGACCTGCCATCATGAAAAACTACAATGATAAACTATGTACACTCACCCATCCTCAAATCAGCACTCTTGCCATGACTCTCCCCCAACTCCCTCGCCTCCCTAACCCTCCTAAAAATCCCTCCCACCACCATACACAATTCATCCCCCGTTTCACAAACATAACTCACCTCCTTTCTCGCATACGGATTATCCTGCGGCTGCAAATCACTCCCGCCATCCTTCTTGTCGGTCTTGTCATTGGCAAAGTGCATCTTGGCCTTCTTCTCAATCTCCTCACGTAATTTCTGATTGCGATCATTGGCAGCTTTGTTGGATTTATCGAGAGTGTCGGATATCCACCGCTCGGTGTTGGCTAGGACGGACCAAATGTTGGAGGAGTCCGAGGAGGAATTTTTGTCATCTTTGCCCCCTGGTTGGTAGTTTAGGCGGGTAGTAGTAGATTGGCGGTGGATGATGTGAGAATTTGGAAGTGATGGGAGGTAGCACAATGATGTGATGGGGGCTGATGCCGCTAGGATTAGATGGAGTGGGAATTTCATTGTTTAAATTATTTGATGATGCAATGACTTTGAATAATTAGTTGTTGAGATCTTCTATACGTTGTAGATTTCAAGCTATGTAACCAATACAATGGACAATGCTATGGCTGATTTAATAATCTTATCAATGAGTGGCTCTCAACAATGCACAAGATAGTTCACACAGCATTGTTCTTGACAGGGCAGATTGATGGCAAAACTGCTGAAATTGTTCTCGAATTTGTTCTGATCGCTAATGATTTCTGATTCCTACGTTGGGTTATCGCTGGATCCCAAAGACATTTGATTTGAGAGACAGCTGCACTTGGAGAAGGTTGCGGCTGGGAGGAGTCCCGATTGTTTGATAGCCATCAAGATCCATCAAGAAGAGCTGTGACGGTGACGTGAATTGGCTTGCTTGATCCAGAGCCAGATAGAGAATGCTGTGACTATATTATATGCAAAATACACTGAAGAACTGCAGCAGTTTGTTAGATTTCAAACAGGATTCTACTAAGGGATTTCAACAACTGCCTACGATACTGAAGGGGAACACAGGGCGCTTTGAGAGGAAACCAGAGAAATGGATGAGGTCTAAATTTGAATTAATCCTCAAGTGCAATCCTATTATTTTAATTACTCTTTCGTTGGCGTTTAGAATAAGTTCCCTCCTCTCGTATCCTTTCTCTGTTACACTCATCCAACGCAGCACTAACAATACCAAGACTGGCAATTACAGCCGTATCCACTCTCAGAATACTATTCCCCAGTGTAGCAGATTCATATCCGCATTCATTGACAAATAAAGACGCCTCTTCCGCTGTCCAACCCCTTTCTGGCCCTATAGCTATTATGGCTGAGGGTGGAGCTGTTGTGGTAACTTTGCTACAGTGCTCTAATACCACATCACGTGCAGGAGTTGGAGTAGTTGTCTCGTCGCCACAATCCAGGAACACTCTCGCAACCCCATCATGTTTCTTGTCATCTGATTTGCAAAGAAGCCCCAATCTATTCAATAAATCTTTAGACACAGTATCGTCATCGCTCACGCATACATCAACTTTAACTTGCCGCGTTCGGCCACCTTGCATCATTCCCTTTTCGATCAATGATGAGTACACTTCTGGAAGTAAATTCTTTGTCGCGTTGAATTCTGGGTTGGATAGTTGTCCTGCAGTAATCGTCAATATGTAGTATCATCAAATCAGCTCACATCACCATGCGCAATCATGATCAATACATAAAATGTAAAATAATATCGCAAACTCTCGACTTACCCTTTACAATAACTATTCGAGTAACAGCAGTAAACGAAGAAATCACTGGCCACAAAGCCTTAATCCTCATTGGAAACGGTACAGCCAAAATTACTGTAATCTCCGGTTCTTCCGGTGGTACGAACAACGTATCTGACTGAATCTCTAACCGAATACCGCCCCCATTCTGGTGCTGCACGATTGCTTTTCCTTTGTGTCCACCGATGATGCCAATGGACACGGTCTCGCCTGATTTTTTGTTGAGATGATTTGCTATGTGTTTTGCTCTTTCATCTTTGGAGGTTAGATGGATTATTTGCTCAGTTTGGGATGTAGAGCTGCTACTGATGGATTGGATTTCGGACTGCTTGAGTAGGATCAGATTCATCTTGCTCTATTGATGGCGAGTGTGATGCGGTAGGGTGATTGATGGTCATGGTTATGTGTTATGTTCTGTCTTCGCTCTCGCTCGCTCGGTGCAGAAAGGCAGAGATCCGATATGAAATCCTATGTACAAAATCGCGTATGAATCGCCTCAATAGAAGCTATATAATAATCTTGCCTATCACACACCTCCCTGTAGCTAGGTTTGTGCATCCTTCAATGCTGCACCGTTTGCGTTTGAGCTTTGCTCCATGTCTTCTACACGCTCCTCCTTTCTGAGCTAGGTTTGTACATCTTTCGCTGCTGCATTTCTTACACTCATTCGAATAAAATGAAAACATTTGTTCAGTATGCATCAGTTGACCGACTACTTATCGTTGTACCTAGAGATAGAATCATATTTCTTTGCTCTTCTGACACAGTTTATCATCTCTTCAATACCAGGGTTTGGGGAATAGTGATCCGTCACAAATTTTGGCGTCGAAGCACTCCAAAGAGTCTCAGGATTCAAATTATTACTGGTTCCCTCGTCAACGATCAGCATCAACCTTTCAACACCTGCGTCAAAGACTGGCTGGAAGCTATATTTATTGGCAACATCCCAGCAAGAAAGACCTTCTTCATAGTCAACATTACATGTTTCGAGCTCGCTGGTCAATTTCAGAGGTAATCCGACACGTAAAAGCATCGAGGTGCTCATACTATTCACAACACTCTCACCATTGTCTAATGGAGTAAGCCCAACTCCAACAGCATGCCTTCGAATTCCATCCCTTCCCACAAACATTGGCAGGGGGTTCATCACATCCATGCATTCAAAGTTTGGCCATGAGTTTGTTCCAAAGTCTCTGTCAATGGATGTTACTATATCTATACCCGTTTTATCTTGACAATCTTCAACTTTTGAACGTGCAATCTCTTTTACAAATGCTGCAGTGAGTTTTGATAGACCCCCTACCACTGTGCAATCAATTTCCGTGCAGAAACGAAGGAGTTCGTAAGAATGGAAGTCAATCGATGCCCGTTTGATCTTGCGTTTGTTGGAGAATGTTGCCACAGCTACAAGCTTTGACTCCTTCTCTTTCGGTGTTGTTTTTGTGTAAAGTCCATAGGCATATTTTGCACCGGTAGCGCCCCACAGGTGATTTTTATCTAAAAATGGATGATATTCTGACTTTGGAATGCGCTTCACAATAGTTTGCCTGGCGTATATCCGCTTGTTATGTAAACCACATTTACTGCGTAGGCGTGACTGCACTATTTCCGGCGAGCGTTTCCAAACATCTTCATGCAAATGTACAATGGTGTGATTATTTGCTGCAAAAGCGTTTGTGAGGCGAGCATTCCGCCAAGCATATGATGCAACTTCATCTTCATCGATTGGAGTATTTGGATTCGGCGTTGGGCAAAGATGGAGTAAAAAGGAGAATGGTTGGTATGTTGATGCGTCGACGTGATCGGATGTCCCAGTCCCAACAGCAAGAATTGTGCGATCATCTACGCCTAGGTCACGACTTGTGAAATTTCTCCATTGTAATTGTGACTCTATCAAGAATGATGTGACTGCATAAACGAACCCATCATTTTTTGATGATGTCTGGTGGAACTTTTTGCATTCGAAATTTCGGCGGCATCGTGATCCTCTAATACAACTGGACCCCAAGAATGCAGCAACAACAGCAGCATCTTTGCTTTGCATTTGTGTTGCAGCGGCCGTACAAAGAGCTAACAGAGTTCTCCTTGATGCTATCATAACATTATTACTACGCAGTAAGTGTCGAGTGTCGAGCGTTAGTTAGCAAGCGATCGAAGGAAGGCTCGATTGATTGGGTCACCGCAAGACAGACTGAGAACAATGGTAGGATGCTTAGTCGGAAATAAGGTGGGGCATTTTCTATTTATCGATGAATCTGTTGAATAGGCAGCTATGTGAATGATATTGTTCTACGATATTTTTAATCTCTAGTTATCTTCATCAGTGTTACCCCTCAGGTTACGGCTCCTCTCACAACGAGGTTTGTTAATAGGACAGTTCATCGTTCCACCTCCTCTCATGGAGCAGCAAGATGGATGGCCGCCATTGGGATAGCAATTGTAATTTGGCG
>JALLBH010000461.1:0-22834 GCA_036940005.1 Skeletonema menzelii
TACGAGATATCAAAGTTCCAAGTGTCGTGTTTCGTATAGTGAGTATGTTGATGTACGTCATGATGGGAAACACAATTACGCCAGCATAGCTTGAGACGAAGGCAAGGAGACGAGTTGCTAAAAGTATTACATAGAAGAGAATGTTAGGTACCTACATTTGGTTGTGCAGCAACTTCTCCTTGAGTCATGAAACACAAAAACATATACATCCTTTCAAAGATGAGTACAACAATACACCCACACTCTAGTTGCCTAACCCTAGCTTGCGTGATTTTTCATCCTTGCAAGGATTGCAGGTTGGAACGTCGTTTCCGGTGGCAGTGCCGCAAACGTACTTGCCGGGACCAGTAAAAGTTGAAACATAGTTTCCTGTATCCCAGTCAAAATTGGAGTTCCCACATGTCGTAAGTGATCCTTTCTTCTTCACCACCTCAAAGTCTACACTACCACTACCACCAGAGTCTGGTTCTTCAAACAAGATGCCTCCCTCCCTATTATCATTCACAGCCGTCTTTCCATCGACTGATACAGTAGTCAATACACTCGAACCGATAACCCTAATCCCGATACCATGCTGGCTATTGTTGTGGAAGGAATTTTTGCCATCGAGCACTACATCGAGAGGTCCACCCTCAGCTAACAACGTTAGACCATCTAGTTTGTTGTCAGCGCAAGCAACCTCGTTCAAGATCAACGAACCAGCGCCATATGTTGAATATGCTAACCCCCCATAACCGTTTTTGCTGGAAATGATGTTTTCGAGTGTAATTTCATCCCAGCCACTTAGGGCGATACCATCAAATTCATTGTCCATTGCAGTAACGTCAATCATTTCTAAGGTACCATATCCGTAGTTATCTCCAAGAATCCCATATTGTCCGTTTTCAGAAAAGGAAGATTTTTCAATGGTAACATTCAAAGAACCCTCGTCAGCATATACTAACCCCCCATAACCGTTTTTGCTGGAAATGATGTTTTCGAGTGTAATTTCATCACCAAGAATCCCATATTGTCCGTTTTCAGAAAAGGAAGATTTTTCAATGGTAACATCTTTACGAGCTTTACCATAGAGGAAAGCTCCGTTCTTACCAAAGCTCGTCACGGCGGGACAATTGATGACCTTTGTTGCACCACCCTCCACTACAATACCAGAAACTTCATGAGATAAGTCTCCGGTAATTGAATGCCCATTGCAGTCTAACACTGCTCCATCGTTTAAAATGATTGCTTCACCACTATTTAGTGATCCTACTTGGATGTCCGCTGGAAGTTTTACTGATCCAGAAATTGTGATACCACCATCCTCGTTGAGTGTGATCAGGCCAGGATTGGTCGTGGGAGGACTAACGGCAATGTTCTCAGAAGTAATAGTAGAAGTAGTTCCTGCAGGTCCATTTCTTGCCTTGAGGGTGTAAACCCCATGTGTCACTGATCCTCCAATAATGGCTCCTCCAGCGAAAACGGAGAGTGGAATGAGATGCTTGCCAAGCCACTTGGTCCAGCCCTTGTTGCCCTTGTAATGATCATATGACTGCGGCTGCTCAGGCTCCTTTTGAGCAACTTCATCAAGTGTCTCCATTCCCGAAGGACGAGCGGCGGGAGATGGATAGTTGCCTTCATATGCCGCAAGCGTCATGTCAAATCCTTCCAGCTCAACGGTGGGTCCGATGTCGGACGGAGCTTCAGAACCAATGTCAACAATGTTGGAGCGCACCATGTTTCTGTGATACAACGAAGCAGGGTGAAGGAGAAGTAGAAGTAGAACGAGTGCGTGAGTGGTGCCCAAATGATATCGTCATTGATGAAATAATATATAATATAAATGTTCATCTATTCATATCGCATCGGATGCATCATATGAAAAATACGCCAGACAACAAAAGACAACTCTACATACTTATCTACAGTGCAGTAGCAGCAGCAGAGGCAAGAAGCTCAGGTGCCGGTGAACTCACTCAAAACAACGCCAAATAATTAATTCCGCAATGGCTCTATGTTATTAGTTTGATTGTGGTTGTGTGCTGTTGTGTGGGGTGACCAACCGTTTGCTGGGATTATGGAGCACCGAGAGAGCTCAACGGCAGGCGGCCATCGCCCAATGCGACGACCCGAGAAAGAGAAAGAGTCACCGAGAAAGTGGAGCAAAAATTTGATGCGCCGCTGGCAAAAATGGCGCCAAGCACGCGAACGCCAATCTCCCTCCTCCTATCAATAACGTGATCACTTCGTATTGTATCGATGATACTATATATCGATAACATCATACTTTAATTGACAGTGGAGGCTCAACAAACCACAATAAGTAAGACGACATGACACTCAAAGAAGACGACAGTATTACCGCCTCGGCGCAAATGTGCAATCTATGTTTCGATACTTTGCTAAAGAAACTTCTTCGGCCATCATCATCATCTGATGCCAATAGCAAAAGCGACGACACTATCATCTCCACTAATTCATCACGGTACACTCCACCCAACGTAACGTGTCCTCTCTTTGTAACGTGGGAAAAATGTCGGTCGCTACCTCCTCGACGACGAGCTCCACCATTGCTATCCAAAGAAGTTTCATCGTCATCTGGAATAGCTACACCAGCAACAACATCTTCCTCCATTATTACAGATGATGAAACATCCACCCACAATACTACATCAGCAACAACAATCATCAACAGCAATACCAATGATGATTCCATACCACCAACAGCACCAATCTACGAATTACGTGGATGCATAGGCACACTAGCCCCACGACAATTACAACACGCTCTTTCCGAATTTGCCATCACGTCCGCACTTCACGATCATCGATTCGATCCAATATCACTCCATGAATTACCGTTATTACGAGTAGGTGTCTCTCTTCTCGTCAAGTATGAAGAATGTCAAAATTGTCTTGATTGGGTGGTAGGTGTTCACGGGATCATCATCAAGTTTGGTGGAACAATGGAACAACAACAACACTACAGTGCAACATTCCTACCCGAAGTTGCAAAGGAGCAATCATGGACTACAAAGGAAACTGTTGTAGCACTCATTCGGAAAGCAGGATATCGTGGAACTGTTACAAATGATTTACTATCCAAAATTCAGTGTACGAGATATCAAAGTTCCAAGTGTCGTGTTTCGTATAGTGAGTATGTTGATGTAAGTCATGATGGGAAGGATCCCTTGGGTGATAGTGTGGATGATTGGATGGCGGCAGCTGTGAAGGAGGAGGTGGGGCGAAGGAATCGGGTGATGAATCATGTCAAGCCTTGCGTTAACTTGTAATGCAGAGAATGGAGAGAGTACAATGTCAAGTACATAGTACATATTTATGTGTTTTGGGTTCTTTGAAAAGATGTGTGGTAGAAGAACGACGAAGAATTGGCACCATAATGACCATAAAGAAAATCTAAGCGTATCATACACCGAAGTGGCTAAAGAAATTATTTGCTGTGTTTACTCCAAGAACTTTGCGACAAAATCAAAAAGATGATAGATATATATAATCGTTTCATCTGAGAAGTTATTTGGCACACATGTTAGTACCTCCTGACGCTAATCTACAAATGAACATCTGGATGTGAGCGTAGGTATGATGACTCAAGTAGACACCACATCATGGTCTTGGATACTTGTGGGGAAAGGGGGAAACAGCTGCTTCTTGGTGGTATGTGGTGAAAAGGGGGAAGAAGTTGTTCCTCATGCCCTCTTTTTCGCATGTAACTCCATGCTTTCTCCGGAGAAATAGAAGTATGAATTCGAGGGGGGCGCACGAAAGATGAGAACCCCCTTGCCAAAAACTTGACACCTCGGCGCGAAAAGCCGAGAAAATGGCGATCTCTCCGATCTCTGTAGAAAAGCCACCACATACTCTCATTGAACGGAGGTGGCATGAATCCCACAGCAATGCTACAGCTGCAGCAGCGCTCATAATTTCCTTCTGCTCACATTAGCATCAACAATGAAGTCTTACTCAATCGCAGCAGCAGCCATCCTCATCTCTACCTCGGGTGCATTTGCCTTCACCACCACTGGGAACAGCCCATTGGTGGCAGCACCCGTCTCTACACGCAAAGAATGGACCACCGGTGTCGAGATTGAGTTGCCAGACTTTGAAACACTCTTTGATCGTGTCCAAGCTGCTTCTCCGTTAGCACAACATGTGATGGAAGGAAACTCAGGTGGGTTTGAATCACTTGCAGGCGGCAGTGATACTTTGAAATGGAAGAAGCTAGAGAGCAATGCACGAAAGACTGTGCATCAAATTGACAAGCTTGATAGCTACCAGAATGTTAAGACACCGCTGTTACGCTTCAGATCTTCAATCAAAGGACCTCTTATTGGTGAGCGTTTTTCACACTTTATTATGGATCTAGACGAGAGGAAGAAGTGGGATGATGCTTGTGCTAAAAACCATGAAGTGTATCCCATCGATAATCTTGACGCCGTGAACGCAATTTTGGGCGACGAAGAAAGGTATGGCACATGTACTCGTGTTGGTGTTGGATACACACAAACAAAGCAAAGTATCATTTCCCCACGAGAACAGCTCATCATTGGAGGTATGCAAGAGTTCAAGAATGGAGCAACGATGCTATGGGGAACAGAAATGGAAGAGCAACACAACTATTTGCTTCCCGAAGGACAACGCCATACAAGAGCAAAGTCTCATCTCTTTGCTGCCACTCTTGCCCCAACTAATGATGGATTTGACGTTGAGTACTTGTTGCAGATGGATGTAGGTGGAGGTGTCCCACATTTCTTGACGACTCCAGCGCTTGTTGACGCCATTAAGAAACTCTTTGATCATACCAAGAGATACTTTGAAGGTGGAGAGGGAAGCGAATTAGACTTGCACTTGAAGAGCTTACAAAACGGAGCAGATCTCGAAGTCATTAGAGACATTGACGATTCCTTTACTGTAGAGATGGACTTCAGTAAAGAGGCCTCGCATCTACACGACGACGCTTCTTTACTACCACTCTTCTTTACTCCCTAATCAGGTGCCCTTTTGCTAGCTATAACTTTTGTGTAAATAAATATAGACCCACTGTTATTATACTTCCTTATTTAGTTATAAATAGCAACCTGCTACTGTCGATGGGCACATACAAATGCGTACCGCTCAGAATCTCTATCTGAGAAACCGCTTCATTTTCTCAATTTCTTCATTCGTTTTATGAATGAGAGCATTCCTCTTCCGGATTTGTTCCTGGCGACGTTCGTCTTCATTTACTTTCTTCCTTGAATTGTAAGCCGCTCGTGCTTCTGCACGTGCGGTACTGCTGGGCATAAACGCACTGTTTTCCTTGCCAGTTCGAGCTGCCTTGCTGTTATGACTCAAGCGAGTTGGTTGCTCTAGAAGACCTGCACCGGGAAGCGTTGACGCGGGCAATGGTCGAGCTCTGAAGACAGATTCTCTCCGAGCTCTCTCATCTTCCTCCTGTAACAACCTTCTTCGGGTCATCTCTTTGGCGTTGGATGCATCTTCTCCAGATAAAAGGCGCTTAGGCGGTTTCGCACTGATTGAATTAATTCCATAAGGCTTGTTATCGTGCATGTGGGGTCTCAAAGCAGAAGTTGACTTGCGTTTGGACCCTATTGTCGAAGTTGATCTCGGGTGAGGACATCCCGTCTGATGATGAGATGTTGGTTCGGAGAAGGTGTCAGCTGATGGTAATGGTCTTGCCTTGAAAGGCTTGACTAGAGGAGTCTTCGTAACAGATGCTCTGATCGGCTCATCCACCTTTTCATCGGCCATTTCTGACAAGGTGGGCATTACATCACGATCTTCCCTTCGTTCATATAGAATTTGCTCCTTCCTCTCCATGGAGAAACGAGCTTTTGTCACTTCACGTTTTCTACTCTCAGCAGCAACTCGCAACCGCTCTAAAAATGCACTAGAGGTAGAATTGAAACTTTGCTGATAGGAAGACAAATCTTCCAGAGATTTGTTCCTTTCATCCAGTTCGTCATCAACAGGATTTTCCAAGTGTTTATCTGATGTCTTTTCTAAACTTGCGTCATAGGTAAAATTGTCCTCTGTGTTTGCTTCTCCAGATGGGCCTTTCTCTTCATTGTCAGAAGCCTTTTCATTCATTGGTAACTCGTCCTGAACGACCACATTATTTGTCGAGGCGCCCGTGTTCACCTGTGAGAGGACGGCAAAGATCGAGCCTTTGTTGATTTCAGCATTGTCAGCAGTAGAAGACGTGGCTGGAGAACCTTCCAAAGATCCTTCAGCTGCTACTGCAAAAACATCGCGCTCATTTGCAACAGGATCAACGCTACATTTGTCCAGTCCCTCTGCACCAGCAGGAGATTTGCAATCACGAGGAGACAAGCTTCCTGAAACAGAAGATGTATCCAATGCAGCCGGCAGCTGAATTTCATCTCCATTGAGATCGTCATCGTGACGTTGACTAAGATCATGAGGAGAAGAGGAGTTCTGCCGAATGGGAGACAATTGCTGGGAGAAGGAGCCCGCAAATAACGCTTCCCTGTCAATGTTACTCAGAGAAACATCAAGTGAAGCACTGAGGCAGTTGCCATCAAATGAAAGATCAGCACCCGCCTCGACTTCCAATGGTGATTGATTAGAAGCACCGTATTCCACATAATGATTTCCAACATTAACTCCAGGAGCAGTCGATGTTGAACAGTCATGATTTGGATACAAGTTTGCATTCTCGATGTTACCATCACCAGTTTCGTTGGATTGGCTAGTATTCTGAGCCTGTTGAGAAAATTCCAGCATATCATCAGTATCAGCCGATGTTGAAAAAGCGAGTGAGTCACCTCTTGAAGAGGCGAAATCTGGCTTATCCCCGATGATGTCCTCACCCTTGAGGTTAGAATCGCCACCAATTTCACTGCTTTCAACCACAGGAGACATTGACCCTTGCATACCATTTCCTTCAGCTGGAGGCACGGTAGGGCTAGACAAATGGTACTCGTTTGCAGTGACATTCGCATCGTTGTCATTTTCTTCGTCATCCTTGGCAACACCTTCAGTTATAGGTTCGGGATAAGTCAGATTGAATGCAGGTGAACTCTCATTTATATCCTCGTCGTTTCCTTCGCTTTGTTCATCTTGATCCACGGCATTGTCTCCATCGGACAAAGAGACATCCTTATCCACATCAACCACTTCCAAAGAATTAGTCAAACGAGATTCACCTACAGATTCGTCGCACTCTTCTTCTTTCTCTGCAACATTTGATTCTTCGTCCAGTACGTCATTTCCATTCGCTTTATCTTCATAACTACGCACCACAACATCATATCCCTCATCATTCTCGGCATGTTCAATCTTCTTCAAAAATACATCCGAATCGGAAGTGCCGTCAGCCGTTTGAGTCAATGTCATTTTTGCCTCGTCTACATGTTCTTTCAAAGTGTCCAATACTGAAATTTTGAAAACTCTTTCTTCCTCCTCCTCCTCCTCATCTTCTCCATAAATAGACAATTCCGTCTCGTTCAATGCATCATCATTCTCTTCCTCCACCTGTTCTTCATTCAACGTGTCCATTTCATCATTCTTCTCCTCTCCACCCACCACTCCATCCCCTACATTCATCATCGATCCATCGCCACCATCAACCCGATTCTTCGTCATAACAATATCATTCTCAACTCTATCTCTATCCGCCAAGAAACTTGATATACAATTGGTTTCTTGTTCCAAATGTAATTTCCGCTGTTCAACACTATCGTAACTTTCATTGACTGGATGACCATGTTGCAATGTCATCATCATGTTGGATGATGTTGTGATTTGCTGTTGATGTTCTTGGTTGTGGTGAATGGAGGGATGACGAAAGATGGCGGAGGTTGTATCTGCTTCATCTACCGAGGTGTCACTGTTGGGTGATAAAACTTCTTGATTATTGAGTAGAGCCGCAGTTGCTGCTGCTGATGCCGGTGAATACTTGGGTGCAGGAGCAAGTGGTGCAGTAGTAGCTTCTGGAGAAGAAGGCTGCACATTCGTATAATCCTCTTCATCGTTCTTTATCATGACAATACTGTCATCCTCTGGCATCTCTTCAATAAAGTCGTCCTCATCTTGGATTGGACTCTCCGAAAATTGCTCTTCTAAACATGTACCCCCATCTTCCTCCTCTTTTTCCTCCATTGTTAAATCAAGACTATCGTCACGATTATTATTCGGCCGCTTCGGAGTAGGTGCCAGCCAACTACTATCCAATTGTTCCATTGCCGCGGCATAACTAAACCGGTGCTTCGCTGGCGTTACGGCATCCTCACTATTTGAAGCATCCGTTTCAAACAACAGCGATTCATCATCACCACCTTGCTCCTGTTGCTCTTTTCTGTGTGGAATATCGATCGAGTCTTGAAACGTTACATCCATTGCGGTTCTAGTGTTGTCGGTACCACTACGAGCATCGTCATAGTCGCCGCCGTTGGAATTTTTGAAATTAGTTTTAGCTTGGATAGCTGCTGTCGCTTCTGCCGATTCTTCTCCCAAATCGATAGTCTTGGTGGGTGAGACTAATAGACTGCCAGTGGACGAATCATCGTCATTGCTGTCGAGGAAACGGCTGGTGGTGGTGGGGTTTGTCATGGTTGTTATGATGCAATCAGCGGCGATCGAGTGGAACTGACTGCGAACTCTGATTTGCCGTTGCAATAGGGACGGATGACGTACTGATTCCTACGTACGTTGGAGGATACGGTCCCTTTCTCCAAACTCTTTCTTTAGATAACATAAGTAGCTTCCAGCACCAGCATTGCACCATACTTCCGCATCTGATAGACAAGATGCCAGACTGTAAAAAGCGGAAGGAAGAAGAGGATGTGTCGAATATACTGCTGCTTCCTTCTCCTTTAACTGATACATCTAGATGGCGAGCCCCTCTTTGATACTACAGCGTCGTCACAATTATCAACAGTTCTGCATGCCACGCGCGCTCTCTATACACAACAGTCACAACAAGTTAATGCGCAAGTAAGTCTAGAATATACAAACAAAGTATTGAGTATTCGAATAGATATTATCCTGATTAAACTTGATTCTATTCCTGTATCATAACTAGACACATTATATAACGCACAATTGAGAGTGAATACGGATTTACAGAACACGAATACACTCATATCTGCATCCATCTAATAGCAACAACAACAGCATAACAACTTGTTTTTATGAAAGAGTTGTAAATTGACACAAATATTTGGGGGAGAGGAGACGTGACGACACAGTCTCTAATAGTAGTTGGTACCATATCCGTAGTACATCTTGTAGTTACCGTCCATACCATGACGGTAGCCAGTATTGAACATCTTGAGCATGCAGTACTCTACATCATACAAGAACTTCAAGTTGTCAAATGCATATTCCTCGATAATGTCGTAGGTGTCATATGCCATCGGACACATTGGGACTGCTTGTGCAGGTTGTGGACCATGATGTCTGGCTTCGTAGCTTGTTTTGCAGTAAATATATCCATTTTGATCTTGGTAGTCCGAAAAGTCGTACTTGAGTGCCATGTCAGAATCAAGCATGATTAGTCTGCCTTCTTGGAAGCCATCACCATCCCAGTATCCTTGTGTGCCTGATTGCCAGTACCATTGTTTCTTCTCTCCGATATCTGGGAATTCGTAGTTGGGGCGTATTTCGTAAGTCCATGGCTTCCCGAATCCCTTGAAGTACCAATTGTCAAGTACCCACGGCGTCCCTTCAGCCCATTTTGATGGGAATGTACCATCGCCTTGGCCTGAGTTCCAAGGGTGCGCCATTGCCATCCCATGAGTGCCCATGACTGCTGTTGTACACCTAGCATCAAAGCCAAAGTATTGGTAAAAGTGGTGCACAAGAGCCTTTGAGTTCAAGTATTTTGGGTACATGTCAACCTTGTCACCACCGTCACCAATTTCGTCAGCGTTTGGACAATCTTTACGACCAATAAAAGTCATCTTGAAATGGGGTGCATTTTGCTCATAACGGGACGACGAGATATCAAGCGCGGTCAAGGCACAGATCTGCCAAATATCGACACGACTGAACCATTGCCTGTTGTTCCTGAGAATAGAGAGGTGCTTCAACATGATCGTATCCAATCCTTTGTTGTCTGGATGGGTCAAGTCAACACATCCATCGCATCCGTAGTCTTGGTTGCCCATACAATCATGGAATACAAGACGGATAGACTTTGCAAGATAGAGCAAATCTTCGTGGAACATTGCAGCGCATTCCTCTTTAACCTTCGCAATCTTGGGGCCCCAGAATCCATCGCCTTCCCAACCGTCGTTATTGTATCCTGCTCTTTGTCCAAACTTGGTATAGACCTCGTAGTCTGAATTGAAGCCTCTATTACCGGACTTGTAGACAACATCCTTCATAAAGTTATCTTGATAACTAGAGTAGTATCGACAAACAAATTAAAAGGTAAGCAACATCATAAATATGCACAAAGTATTCCAAAGAAAGAGTGTCTCACTCACTCTTTGTTGTAGCCGCCACTATAGTTTTTGTAGTCGTCTTCGTCCTTCTGGTAGGTTTGCTTGTCGTTCGTTGGACTACCCCATGCGTCATCATCATCATCCTTTTGATTTGATCGCTTGTTGATAGAACTCTTGTAGTCGTCATCGTTGTATCTGTCGTCATCGTAGTAGCCAAAGCATGCTTTTCTGCTGCAGCCATACTTATCACAAGTCTTGGTGGCTTGCCAAGAACTTATCCCATAGTCCCTTCTCGCGGCGCAACAGTCATGCTTGTTCTGGCCGGTACAGTTTGCGGAAACGGTGGCGCAAAAGGCCAAGATTCCTGCGAGGATAATCTTCATCATAATTGATTGGTGTATTCTCTGTTGGTAGAGTTAAAGAATGAAAGAAGTGTGAGGTACGCCAAACAAAAAGCAAAAGATAGAACGGCGAAAGCAGGTGGCGTCAAATTTGAATTTTTGAGAGAGTGGGCAAAAACTTTTTGATACTAATTCCTACGTTCAATCCGCCTTCGCAAAATTTGCACCAAAATTTTGCTCTGAACGGCGAAACAAGAGTTCAAGTAACCTCTACGTTCATACCGAACGCTGAACGAAAATAAACGGAGTTGAAATAGAGCTTTCTGCTACTGGTCGACATGTATTTGTGTTCTGAAACGACATTGTGTATTCTCCACAATCTCTGAAGGCATCCCAGCTATGTATGTCCAAGCAAACTGATCTTTAGTCGAAGACTCTGCCCATCCTGTGCCAGAACTTATGTGCTCATGATCACAATCAAGATGACTGCTTCGTTTTTTTTGAAGCAGGGTATCCTTGACAGAAACTAATGCTCGCACTAGCACTTCATTTGAGAGCGAAGGATGATACGAAGTAGATCAAGAAATCCTTTGCACCAACACTTCTACAACAAGCAAACATTAATATTTTAAGTCTTAAACTGCACTATTCTCACCCTAATCGTACGTATGGTAGCCCCAGTTAAGGATTTTATTCATAGCAGGGCCAAAATCCTTAATGAATAGGTCGTTATCGTCGGCATACATATCGACAAACTCTTTCGTCGACTCGGCCAGAGGACAGAGTGGGATGTCTTCACCATCCACACCTTCTATTTCAAACTCTGCGTCGGGGTGAGTTAAGCACATGACAAGACCTTCATCACCATGCTTGTCTGCTTGGATGTACCCTTCAAAGTTATATAGAAGTGACATATCTGAATTCGTCATGATAGGCCCATTATCTATGGGATCGAAGTACCATTGATGCCTATTCGGGACTGGGTATGTATTTTCCACTTTTTGTAGCTCCCAGACAAAGTTTTTCATCGTCTTGAAGTATTTGTTGCTCAAGATGTATTCTTCTGCGTTCTCGACCCATCCATCTTCTAGACCAATGTTTCCAAACCCAGAGTTATCTCTGTTTGCCGTCGAAGCCGAGTGAACTCCCATTATTACAACTACTTCTCTTGGATCATGCATGCCAAAATTGTCTTTAAAGAATTGAAGCATTTCATGATTTGTCAAATCGTTGCCACACATGGCGTGATCTTCGCCACCGATGCCCATGTCGTCCGCGTCTGCACAATTTTTACGACCAATGAAGTGGAGAGGAAAGTGGTGGCCGTCACCTGGCACAGCCATACTTGCCGCTTCGATTGCACAAATTGCCCAAATATCTGCACGAGAAAGTTTACCGCCATACTTCTTCACCAATGGATAAATGCCCTCGATTGGTTCCAGAAGTCCTCGATTATCAATGTTGTCCAAGTTGATACAACCATCGCAGGCTGAACCCACACAATCGTGGAATACCATGCGCAAAAATTTGGGAAGGAGCTCTCTTTCCGATGCCTCGATCATTGCGTTACACTCTTGGCGAATACCTGAAATGTCAGCCTTGTAGTACTCGTCGGCATCCCATCCATCATCTTTCCAGCCAGTGGGATGGGTCGGAGCAGAGACAGGTTGGGGCTTGCTAGAGGAGGAATGTCCTCCTTCCCAGCCTCCAAACCAGTCATCGTCTTCAGGTTTGCTGGGCTTGTTATTGGAAGAATGACCTCCTGACCAATCGTCGTCATTCTTTCCATACCATCCACCTCCAGATGATGAAGAGCCAGATTTACCTGACTTTCCGGATGAGGAGGACCAGCTGCTACTACTAGGTTTCCATCCATCCGAGGAACTATCGCTCTGTTTGTTTACAAGAAAAGAACATTGAAACACAAGTAATTAGAAACTCTGTAACAATAGACAAACGAGACAAAAACGAAGGCAACTTACCCAACCCCAATGTCCACCCTTGCCCTTGGCAGATTTTGCTTTCGATCCTTTTGATTTCGATCCCTTACTCTTTCCGGATTTTCCAGAGGAGCTCCATCCACTGGTGCTACTGCCTGATTTTCCACTCTTGCCACTTGAGCTTGAAGCTGGTCCCCACCAGCCGGGCTTTCCCCAACCGCCATGCCAAACCTCACTGCTGCCTGATTTTCCACTCTTGCCACTACCACTCCAGCTGCTGCTACTGCTACTACTGCTCCAGCCGGATGAACCGCTCTTTCCAGATTTGCCGGACGAAGAGCTCCAGCCACTCCATGCTGACGACGACGACGAGCCGCTCTTGCCCGACTTGCCGGAGCTTGATGACCACGACGACGATGATGACCAACTACCCAATTGACGATGTGGTTGCTCCTCTTCGTGAGTTTCCAAATCTGCTGCGGCTGCCGTTTGTGGAATTATTGAGGCTGCTGCTGCTGCTGCTGCTGCTGCTGCAACAAGTGTTGTTGCTATTAATTGCTTCTTGACCATGATGTCCAACTTGATGCCTTCCTCGGCGCAAATTTCACTTAAAAGCCGCCCTTCTTATGAGATGGTGTACAGAGTGTGGTCGCAGCATTGAAGGTACAGACAAAGCTGTTCAACTTGCCCTGGTACAGTGGCTGCTGAAATTCACATTCAAATCTATTTAGGAGAAAATGATAAAATAGTACTGATTCCAAGCAAGCAAATCGAAGCATCACGAGAAGCTTCTTCCAATAGAGTGCCAACAAATTAAAGGGGAGTCCGGGCCATTCAAAATATGGAGAGAGGAGCCCCACTATTGTTCCAAAGATGGTTTTAGTGTCTTTGAATTTTTTTATGATTACTTGTTTTCTTACAACACCAAAAGGGTAAAGGAGATGAGAGACGTTGACCGAAAATCACGAATGTTAACCGGGAACGGGTCTTCATTCTTGTTGAGCCTTTTCTCTTTCTCGCTCTTTTTCTTATAAATTTGACTGCAACGCCAAAATTTGACCAAAAGAGTCACACATGTTGAATTGGAGGGCTGAAAGGGGGTAAAAAGGTACCCCCCAACTCTTAGCCCGCTTTCATGTGCTTTATTGCCAAAGTAGGTAGGTAGATATGTAACATTGTATGTGGAAGAAAGGGGGTGAAAGGTGGGCAACAGGGTTTACTACGCCCGAAGCAGTTGTGTCATCACTCGAATCAGGAATCTCTCCGCGAGGTTTTGAAGGTAAGCCCGTTTCGCCCCCACCGTAGTCTTGTGTAGGTACTCCAACAACGATACAATTGGAATCATCTTGTATGGTTTGAATTAGACAGTGATGTTCCAATAGGAGAAGCAACTCTCTGCTCAAGCAACACGCGCACCGATTGAAGGGTTGTCAATTCGGTGGTTCGAAGAATACTAATCTACTTGTGGCGGGCTTTTCTATTAGCAACGAGAGATCGAGGAAACAATCGGTCTTACCAATTTAGTTTTTATGCAATTATTTCTTCTCCAGCCATAGTTAAACACAAATCGATAAAGACGCTGCTGATACACATAGTCATGACAAAGCTCAACGGAGCGATTGCCGCTGCGGCTATGCTGGCTGCGGTCGCTACGGCTACTGACGTCAATACACAACAACAACAACAACAGCTAGAGAGAGGACGCGAACTCTACAATAACGACGGTGGCTGGTCCAGCAACGTCTGGGCTGGAAGCTCTTCTGGAAAATCTGGTAAATCTGGCAGCGGATCATCTGGATCTTGGTCTGGCTCATCATCACACGATGCTTGGGGAAGCAGTTCGGGTGGATGGTACTCTAATAGCTCGGGCAAATCTGGCAAGTCAGGCAGTGGGTCGTCTTCGGGCTCTTGGTCCGACTCATCTTCACATGATAGTTGGTCAAGTAGTTCTTGGAGCTCTTCCGGCAAATCTGGCAAGTCTGGTTCCTCTTCGGGTGGTGGATGGTGGAGCAATAGTAGCAAATCTGGAAAGAGCAAATCAAGTAAAGGTGGAGGAGGATGGTCTTCTAGTTCATCGTCATGGAGCTCATCCGGAAAATCGGGAAAGTCTGGTAGTGGTGGTGGATGGTCTAATTCGTCATCATGGAGCTCATCAGGAAAGTCTGGCAAGTCCGGTAGTGGTGGAGGAGGGTCCGAGGCATGGAGCTCATCCGGCAAATCAGGCAAGTCTGGTAGTGGTGGAGGATGGTACGCTTGGGGAGATTCCAAATCTGGAAAATCTAAGTCTGGAAAATCTAAATCCTCCAAAGGAAAATGGGTCTGGGTACCTCCTGCTCCTCCAAAGCCTGCTCCCGAGCCAAAGCCTGCTCCTGAGCCAAAGCCAACTCGTAAACCAACAAACAAGCCTGTAGCAGCGCCAACAAAGAAGCCAACGAAGAAACCTGTTGCACCACCCGCGCCCAAACCTGTTCCTGTACCGAAACCGAAACCCTCGTTGAGTACACTTTGCTTTAAGAAAGGAGAAAAGATCCCATGTAGTGGTTCTCCATCTGGAGATGGTATAGTCTCATCATTCTTGTACACTGTTGAAACAAAGCCTGGGTACAGTGTTGAACAAGTAATGATTCCTCTGGAGAATGCCATTTTGTCGGATGTGGCATCAAATGTTGGTTCTGGCTTTACAGGTTCCATATCTGCGAAGCCTTCCGATGAGATCAACGGTAAGTTCAAGTTCTTGTGCATATTGTGTATATGCAAACATTGAGCACGAGTCTAATCTTGATCTGCCTCTTCCTTTACTTGCGTCATCCCTTTTCCTTCAGGCGCCAAAGAGTGCCCTCACGAAGACAAAGCAGATTGCGCTTACGTCAATGGTGCCATGACATTCTACAATGATGATCATAGTGGAAGTGGTTATTCTGGTGGCGCATACGCGTTGGCTGGAGCAAGTGATGGTAGCGGAAGCGCTGGAAACGGTTACACTCTGCCTGGAGCAAGTGGCAGTGGTAGTGGTTATGGCAGTGGAAGCGGCTCTTCTCAATCCGATTCCTATTCTGCAGTGTCTGCTCTAAACGCCCACCCAGTCATGGGGTCTGACGGTGGCTCAGAATTAGACGCATGTGGTGGTGCCACACTGATCCAAGACGCTATGCAAGGCAATGATTATTCAAGTGTCACTGGAGTGAAGAATGTCAAGTTTAAGGAAAAGAAAGGCTGTGCGGCCATTGTTGCAAGTAAAGCTGCAGTTGCTGACGACGATGAAGGGGACAACACTGCTGTGTTGGTGGGTGTTCCTCTCGCTGCTGCCTTGCTTGTCGCGCTTGCCCTTCTACTCGCACGCCGAATGAGAAATCAAAAGGAATACGACTTAGCTACGGGTCTTGATGATTTCATGGGACCTCCTGAGGATCAATATGCCAGCACTATTGATGTACACAAGTGTACTTCGATTTACTGCAATTGCAACAAGGGATTGGAAAATGTAAGCTTCATTCCTGCACCAAGGAAAGTTGATTTGGGTGCGACCAGGGCAGCGGCTGGGCTTCCTCCCGTGAATCCTGATACCGATGAGGGCGAGTGGTATCCTGAAGCTAAGGCACGTGATGCCGACTCTGACACTGTAACAGGAGTCCACAATGGGAGCACTTACGGGGAATTGGCCGTGCCCAAACCTTCTGTGCTTGAGATGACAACTTCAGATTCAGATGAAAGTCGCTCGTATCTTCCAGTCGAGCAAAGGCCACTGACAACACTTACTGAAGTAGCTCACGACAGTGAGATCGATACAGAACTAGAATCAGTAGAAGGTGGAGATGACGCAACGAGTATTCCACCACCTCCTCCTCAGTCACCGGATGACGAAATGTCAATATAGGGGAAATCCATATGTTTTGTTAGGTTTGATGTTGTAGACATCTTTGTTCATAATGTGTTGTCTATTCTTCGGCTGTTTAAAGTGCGGAGAATGAGCTAAAAGTAGTAGTCAAATGAATATAAATATCAGGTTATAAGTATATCACTTGCAGACGTACTTCCAATCAAAAATGATAGGGCCTGCATTAAGCTGTATGACACCTTGTGTTCGCAATTCGCAATGCCCTCCTAGTAGATACGCCGTATGGTACTTTGCAGTGGAAAGATAGTATGTGGCAGAGAGTGGTATAAGAAAGAAGTTAACTACGGCCAAATGCGTGGAGGAAACATATATCTTTCATTAGCACGTTCAGTCTTCAGACGTTGCAAATGAACAGTACTAAGTTATTCGTTTTATAACATGAACAGCGTTCTCGCGCTAATCCTTTTCGTTTGACCCATCATCCGATTCTACATCATATAGTTACATGGCATTCATATATTTACATGGCATAAGCTCCGCCCAAACTCTTCTCCTTCTTCACCTCTGGCAACTTTCCTCCAGCCTTCTTCACTCTCATGCAAGCCTCGCCACGTGCTTTTCCTCCTCCTCCATATTGACATAACGCTTCATCGTCGGATAGTACTGGAATACACTTTGGATCTTTCTTAGGATCACACTTCTTTGTGTCATTTTCAATCTCGCTATTTGCAAATGCTTCGAAATCAAGAGCTTGTGCGGCAGGAGTTGAGACAACAGTGAAGGCTGCTCCTGCTACCAAGGGAGTTAGATTGGCGAGGAAATCTCTTCTGTTGTTGGACATGTTCATTGTAGCGGCGGATGATCGTGTATGCGTTGGCATTGAAGATGTGAATGCAAATGCGCTGTTTCCTCCAGAGAGGAGCATGCAAGCTGTGATTGAGATAGCAGTACGTCGATTATTCATTTTGATGGTTACAGTTGTGGGACACGATGAGCAGGAAGCTTTATTATGAGAGGATGCTGGGTAAGTATGTTCGAGCGTCATCGTGCAAGCAAGTAAGTGTGTCAGTGCGAGATGCGTGTTGCGTTTTGTTTTCTATCTATGAATAACGTATGTATTTTTGGCGCTATCTATGTATTCCCTCTCCTCTCACTTCCACCTTCGCTTCATGCTTCATCATCATCATCCATCAAGATAGAATCAAGAGCGAGATGGTCGTGTTCGTGTTATATAAGTAGTCTATTGTACCATACTCTGCTCTCAAAAAGTTGATATCATGGGTTGGCAAAGTGTGTACCGCCCATCCCTATTTGTAGGCAAGGTCGCATTAGTCACTGGCGGTGGTAGTGGCATCGGTAGATCTATAGCCATAGAACTTGCATCACTCGGAGCAACTGTTGTTATTGCTAGCAGAGGTAAGTTTGATGCTTAAGAAAATGCCTGCTTCATTTATCTACAACTTGAATTCTAACCATAATATTATTTACTTACGTCAAACATGAAGATGTCGAGAAATGCAAAGTATCAGCCGAAGAGATGAATCACTTCATACAGCAAAACTGCAGCGGTCATGGTGGATACACTGTCGGAAAAGTAGTAGTTGGACCATCCACAAGTATACGAGATGAGAATCAAGTGAACAATCTCATTGAACATATAATAGAAACATACAAAGCGCTGCATCTTTTAGTGAATAATGCCGGTGGACAATTTGTGTGTTCGGCAGAGGAGCTTTCCTCCAAAGGATTTCAAGCTGTGGTAAATACCAATCTGACAGGAACGTTTCATGTTTGCCGAGCTGCTTTTGAACATTACATGAGAGATAATGGTGGATCCATTGTAAATATTACTTTAGGAAATCGAAATGGAATGCCCAACATGTGCCACAGTGGGGCCGCAAGAGCAGGCATCGAGAACATGTCCATCACTCTAAGTCAAGAATGGATGGAAAGTGATGTTCGGGTGAATTGTGTTAGGCCTGGGATCGTTTTTACTGAATCAGGATTTGAAAACTATGGCCCAGCTGGAGACATGTTCTTAGAAAAAATACTTCCTGCCATGCCTGCAAAACGATTTTCAACACCAGAGGAGATTAGTAGTGCAGTAGTTTGGCTGCTTAGCGAGGGCGCAAGTTACGTAACTGGATCCGTTGTGTCGGTTGATGGTGGATCTGCCTTCCACTTCTTGCCACTGATAGATATAGAGAATACAAGTCATTTGCCTATTTATGGAACATTGCCACGAAAAGCAAAGCTGTGATTTACTACTAAGTATTAGACAATCCTTCTCCACCATGGCTTCAAGCTGCGCAACTCACTCTTTGCTTGTTTAAGCTCTTCATACATACTATCTCGATCACGGAAACTGTTTGGGTCGTTCAGTTCTTGTTTCAATGTCGAGATTTGATGTTGCAGTTGTTGTATTCTAAGATCATCATTTGACATGGACATGATTGGTTGTTGCTGCTTGGTCGCTGTGGCAGAACGGCCGCCCGCGCCCATACTTGTTCCAAGCGGAGACGAAGCAGGACCGGGCGCTGCACCGTTAGCCAGCTCGGGAAAGTATGACCATGATGAATGGATGGATGTGCATTTTCTCAACATTTCCGAGTTGTTATCTTCAGAGGGTGACTCACTTGAAGCTGTTGCTTCTTCTCCCTTGTCCCCATACACAACAATGTCAGCAACAAGGTCATTTTTGTCTGTAGCATCACTTTCTTCATCATCTGTAAAGCTGACCACCCAGCGACAATCTTTGCTCCAAGAGCCAGTTCGGAGCCGCTCATTTGAAGATACTAGTCGGAAATCAGGCCAACTATCTGCCAAAACCTTTCTTGTGTATTGTGCATCAGACCCTTTACATATCTGCCTGAGAGTATCCAGTGAAACATTGGCAGGGAGTGTGCATTCCGTATCATAACCTGCATTTTCGACATCTTCGTCGTCAGTACAGGGAAGCAATGTCAATCTCGTCTTGACGCCCTCCGGATTCGTGATGGGAGAAAGAAATTTGTCCAGTTGTTCCTGATCATGTCGGATATTAGCAGGCGGTTCACTCTCCAGTGACAAGGGCACTTCTCCCCCCAAACTCTCAGTTTCTTTTGTGGCATCCAATCCCAAGAGATGCAAAAACGAAGAGTAATTATCTTCTTGCCATACCTTTCGTGATCCAGGTGAGATATATTGCGCAGCAGGTCTATCAACATAGGGGATGTCATCTTCTGTTCCCCAGTACTGTCTAACAACTCGAATCAGTTTTTGCCCCGAAAACCCACTTGCATCGTCGTCTTCTGCAGGCGCCTCATCACCAGTCATCCACTCACGCAATTTCGGAGACAGAGAAATTGCCGTCCCAATCGAAAATGGCACAGATGCCGCGCACACAGTGTAAAATGTATATCGAATCCCTTTGGGCCAAGATGTTTCATCAATCTTGGACGATTTAGCCTTAGGTTTTGATGTAGGAAATCTCTCTGGCGCATGTGCTTTGAGTAGAGCTTGTGCCCTACGCGAGACTATACGACCTGCGACCGGTGTTGCAGCTGACATGTCTTCGAATGGAATAATAAAATGCGGAGAGACAGCGTTTTATGAGGTTTTATGCTGCTTGAGCGGAGAGACCAAAATCCTGGGATACTGTTGTTGGCTAGAGGACTCTTTGATGTAATTGTTAAGTAGGCTACTGAGCGAGAGATTGTTGAGGGGATATAGCTAGCGACAGCACCACCACAAATCACCGACATCAAACTATATGTATTGTACGATAAATCGATGATCGATGAACAATATTGAAGCGACGCGCCACTTTTCTGGCGCCACATATCACTTCGTCATATTTTCTTCTCTGCATCAGATCATGAGGTAACCTATTGTGCTAGCAAAGAAAAGTATTTCAACACAACAAAAGCTCTATTATCATGTTGTCTCGAACCTTGTTCTTCATCTATGCAGCTGTTATGTGCTATGGCACATATGCATTTGCTCCATCTGCGGGTAATATCCATTCTTCGACAGCTCTCTCAATGGGATTGTTCGATGCTTTTACGAAGGCATTTACTAATGAGGAGTATGGTCCGCCGCCAGATGCTGTGAAGGCAACAGCCCGTCACATTCTTGTGCCTACGCTAGAGGAAGCAAATGAAGTGTTGGGCAAGGTTGCTGCTGGAGAAACTACCTTTGCTGGTCTTGCATCGCAATATTCTACTTGCCCCTCCAGCTCTCGTGGAGGGTCACTTGGAAGTTTTTCCCCGGGCACCATGGTAAAGGAGTTCGATGAAGTTGTCTTTGCGCCAGATACCAAGGTAGGGGAAGTGATGGGCCCAGTCCAAACACAGTTTGGTTATCATCTAATCGTAGTGGACAAGAGAACAGGTGAGTAGACCTAGAAGAGAGAACTTGAGCAAACTTTTTAACATGTCTCTTAACAAATACATGGTTTCATCCTTGGAACAAATAAAACCAACGTCGAAGGTGGTGGAGACTGGTACTAATCATTTGTAAAAATCCGTAAATAGAAGTTGTAAGCAGAAGAATAGCATTAAGTTAACTCTGTCAATGATAGCCCACTGAACTTCCTAAGTAGTTCTTGCCAGCCTCCGCTCAATCCTTCCCGAAGAATGATCTTCCGTCAGTACACAGCCAAAGTCACATTCAACCGTGTTTATATTCATGGTACCTCCGAAGAGGGCTTCCAACTACTTAGAGAACCCCATCCGAGTACGATCTATCCCACTCTGCGTTCAAGAGCTGCCCGCAGAACACCCAACCACAACTTTCCATTGCCAAAAACAAATATAATTTATGAAGATAAAAGAGATTTATTATATTCTCAAATAATCACCACAAATTTACTCAGCATCGACAAGAGGAGGAGCAAGGAAGAGGATGAGGGCGGCAAGACTGACAATTCCGGCAACAGGGAAGAAAGCTCCACCGTTATCACCAGAGTTGGTGGCGATCAAGTTGGCGGTGGATGCGGCGGATTCAAGAACGGATCCATCAATCATCATCTTTGGTGCTTCAACGGTGGAGGCACGGTTGAAGGCTGTAGAGGATGTGCAAGAAATCAGGGCGGAAATGGACAAAAGTGAGCGATGCAAAAAATGAAAAAATCTTGTGCACTGCCGAACATATCTTATGCACCGATTCAAATGTCGATGAATCAAGCGTAATGCGCATTGTAATCACTGATAATAATCTTTCAGAGATATAATAAACATTATCCTTTTTTCCAGCCGATACAACGCACCGGTTCGCCTGGCATCGATTGATTACGTCATCGAGTTGAACTGGCCCATCATTCGACTTCCCAGCATAATTCTTCAATTCAAAATTAGACTTACCAACAGCCTGGTTGGCAGGGGCCACGAAGGCGGAAGCGGCAGCAACAAGGAGGGAGAAAAGGAAGAAGGAACGCATCTTGATAGTTTATTAGAGAGGTTAGTAAACGGATTGTGTTGACATGGTGGCGAGGATCACACAACGCAACAAGTTGAAGGGCCGGAAGATCGAGACGTAGGTTGGACGATACTAATTCCTACAAATCGGCTGAAACGTGCGTGTTTTCCCCATTATTGTGGACTCCCCCTTTTTCTTGAATCTTCTGAACGTGCGTTGTAAATACTCTGAGGACATAATACTCAGATTTCAGATTACAAAAAATCTAAAAACGGACCAGATTTTTATCGACTCCATCGTACAATGCTGTAGCTAACAAGTAAATCAGACCGCTACCATTATCAGGACATTTGCTTGCATTGTGCGATATGCCTCGTATGTGATTCAACAAGTTTTAGTCACCAGACCTTTACGTACCCATCCATGTGGACGGCAACTCAGCTCAAACCTTGATGATGTCATCATTCAACCTGATATGACCAATTTGGCTTGAGTCCGTATTACATAGTCTTTTTGTGTCTAGCGACTTCACTATACGAGCAGCATCCAACACGTAACGAAATGTACTTGTGCAAGTCAAGCAAACTGTACATGAAGCCAAAATGCCACGGCGTCGTATCCGACCCGATGAGAGTAAATTTGAGAGTAGAGCTTGCACTTATTTCGTCAGCTTCATGATTGCAGCGTCGTGCATACGAGTCTGTGACGCAGCTAAACAAGCCAGATTGTTTGAATCATTCGGATGAAAGGAGATATACTAAGATCAAAAAACCTGCACAAGTAAATCGGGTGCCACAGAGTCGTATCCGACCTGATGATGGCTTATTTGAGCAACAAGAAGAAAGCTTATCTAGAACCCTTTATGTGTGTAGCGACGTGAATACGAGCGTGAGCCGTTGCTAGGGGTCCATT
>JALLBH010000462.1:0-20036 GCA_036940005.1 Skeletonema menzelii
AGCAACAGTAGTCTCCACGGCCTCAGTGGCAGCAACCGTCGGCATATAAGTCGGCGCATAAGTCGGCGCATAAGTCGGCCAATACGTCGGCTCGTAAGTCAATTCAGCAGTGACTCCCTCCGCACTATCGGGCTTTCTACCAAACGCCATAAGTGCACCGGGACGTGTTAATGTAACAGAGAGAATAATGGCCATGAGGAGGATGCTTCCAATGCAGACTTTGGTTAAGAGACTGCATTTCTTTTTAGGTTGAGGGGGTTCTTCTTCCTCTGCCGAGCCGGAGGGGATTTGTTGAGGAGGCGGTGGTGGTGGCGTTGGCGCAATGTAGGCCGATTTGGGGCTCATGTCATGGTAGATCACTTCTTCTTCTCCGTTCATTTTTGATGTTGTTGGCTTGATGATGGTGACGATTCTTTTAGTTATTGCGAAATAGTTGCGGCGATGGCAATGATAAAGATAATTAGTGGAGGTTACCTACTAACGCGGGGGAAATCAGTGTAGGCAAGAAAAATTGATGAAATCAATGAAGAAATGTACACGCGCGCGGGCGCGGGAGGGGATCTTGTGAAGGGGAGGGAAGAGGAAAATTTAGTACTGATTCCTTCATTGGAGCTATTTGATATTTTGATCTTTTTGAATCTAAGCTGAATTCTGATTCCAACCAGTTCCTACGTGCAATAAAACAAAGTCACATCAACACGAAACTCCCGTGAAATCCTGGTGAAATATAATCCTCATGTTATTATTTGTTGCTTTATCTCTCGAGGGGAAGACATGTACATCTTTGGCGCTTGGAATGCGCTCTTACTTAAGTACAAACCACAACATGAGATGCAATGTTCTTCTGGAGTAGAAAGAAGCGGTACGAAAAAATGAAGAGCCTCACCAGTCATTTTGGAACAAAGACGAAGCATGAGCAGAATGAAAAACTATTCGGAGAAAGGAACAATAAATTACGACAGCGGTGATGTGTACGAAGGAGCATTCCGATATGCCGAGCCAGATGGAGTGGGAAAGATGACGTACAAGGATGGGCGGGTTTGTGAGGGCATTTGGGAGGACGGTGCGCTTATATATGAAGGAGAATTGGACGATAATGAGAAGCCTCATGGAAGAGGTAAATGGATGTATTCAGATGGGGGCGAGTATGAAGGCGAATGGAAAAATGGATTGAAGCATGGCAATGGGACTCTTAAATGGTGTTATGGTGATGTTTATACTGGACAATTTAATGAAGGTAAAAGATATGGCTGGGGAACTTACAAGTACCCAGACGGAAGCACATACGAGGGGAAATGGAAAGACGACGACAAGCATGGATGGGGGATCGAGAGGTACGAAGATGAAAGATTGTGTTATGAGGGAGAATACAAAGGCGATAAAAGGCATGGCAGGGGATTTTACAACTACCCAGGTGGAAGTTCATACAAGGGAGAATGGAAAGACGGCAAAAAGCACGGCAAGGGGGCCAAGAGGCGCCCTGACGGAAGCGTGGAATATGATGGAGAATGGAAAGACGATGTTCCAGATGGAAATGGAACTTTCAAATTTTCAGACGGTGACATATATTCTGGACAATGCAAAGGCGGTAGGTGGCATGGAAACGGAGCTTACTATTTCGAACACGGTGATGCATACATCGGACAATTTAAGGACGGTTATCTGCACGGTAAGGGAATACTCACCAACGCAAATCAATACACCTATGACGGTGAATGGAAAAGGGACTGCAAAGATGGAAAAGGTACAATGACGTACCACAATGGAGATGTTTATGAAGGTGAATTTCAATGTAATAAGTTGCATGGGATAGGCAAGATGACATATAAGGACGGGCGTGTATGTGAGGGGATTTGGGAGGACGGAGCGTTTGTGTATGCACGGACAGGAGTGTATGAGGGAGAGTTGGTCAATGGGAAGCCACATGGAAGAGGTAAATGGATTTACTCGAATGGTGAGTATGAGGGACAATGGAAAAATGGCCTGCAGCATGGAAATGGAACTTACAAAGGGCATGATGGTGACATTTTTGAGGGCGAATGGAAAGATGGGAAAAGGCACGGCAGGGGGAAACGCAAATGGGCTAGAGGAATTTCATACGAGGGAGAATGGAAAGACAACAAAAAGCATGGCAACTTTATCGAAAAGCGCTCTGATGGAAGTGTTAAGTATGATGGAGAATTCAAAGAAGGTCTTCGGCATGGAGAGGGAACTTACTTCTACAAAAACGGAGATGTATACACAGGAGAATGGTATGCCAACAAAAAACACGGCAACGGAGTCATGACGTACGCGAATCATGACACATACGTGGGTGAATGGGAAGAAGACCTCGAAGATGGAGAAGGCACAATGAAATACCACAATGGTGACGTGTACACAGGCAAGTTCAGCAAGGGCAAGATGCATGGGAAAGGTGTATATGAATACGCTGCAGGTGACACATTAAAATCTATCGGAGAATGGAATGAGGGGAATAAGTGTGGTTTCTTTGAAGATGTTGTCAGAGTTCTCAAACAAGTTTCTTATGATGAATATGATTCCAAGTCGGATTCAAAGTCGAAGCGTGAAGCACTATTCGACGTCGCCCTTCCTAAAAGTCGCAAGCGACGAAAAGTTAGCGTGTCTCCTTAGAGGGATTACTTGCGTCTTCGAATAGTAGAATACGCATTAGTAAACTGCCCTTCTCATGATCTGTCGCGTCGTTCAATTCAAAGCTACCTAAAAAGCAAAGGTGAGAAGTAACCACACGCAGTGCTTAACGCATATGATGTACTGACACGCAGCCAAATGTAAATAATAGACATGACTTTTACGTTCATCCTACATTAATGTTAAAGAAGAATCTACTCCTTCTCTTCTACACGTCAAAATAGCGTGAATACTTCTATCTATGCAACAAAAATTACATGTATCGACCTCCCTCTCATACACTCTCATCATAATAAATGTTGAGATGAGGACTTCAAATCTACCGATCTATCGAGAGTGACATACGAACAATAGGCTTCTCCGTACACCATCGCATTGACATGATTTAACATCATACATCCCTCGTCTCTCTCTCTAGTCATCCCTATTGGGAAGAGTAGGTGGTCCAGTAACCTCCGTACTCACCGTGCTAGTAGAATAATCAGTAACCTCCACAGTAGGAGAGGGTGTGGTCGGATAAGCCGTCGGTTCCATAGGTGCAGGAGTAGGAGTTAAAAAACTAAAATCCAAATTCGGAGGAAAGGTTGGCTTGAATGTTGTGGGCTTGATTGTCGGAACTAACGTCGCATTGAGAGTAGGAGTAGGTGTTGGTACGGCCGAAGTTGCATTCAAGGTAGGAGAAGGAGTTGGTACGATCGTCTCGGGAGTATCAATCTCTTCCTCTTCGGGTCCATCATCTTCTTCGTCTGTTGGCGCATAGGTCGGATAGTAAGTTGGAGCATCCGTTTCAGGACGAACGGCAAATTCGCCGTCTCCATCAGGTGTGGTAATGTCGGTCCCCCGTGTAATGGAGGCACGATTACTCTCCATACTTTTGGAGTTGCCCGGCCCACCTGGTCGGAAGACTACTGCGGCGAATACAACACCGCATAGAACGAGAAAGGCAAAGGTGACTGTGAGGTAATGCCGCTTGATCCAATGAGGAGAAGAGGTCGCTGTGGCGGCGGCGGATGATGAAGTGTTGTTACTCAAGCCTTCTTCCATGGCACCGCTGTCCATCGAGAGTGTAGGCTCGCTGTCTACGGAGAGATTTGGGTGGAGGTAGATGATGGGTTGTTCGTCGGTGGTCATGGTGATGATGTGCGTTGATGCTATTGGTGTTGCTGTGTAGATAAGTAGTGCAATGCAGCGTAGAGAGTCACGATAATGATTTATGAGCGGAATCGGAATGTTTGACATAAATGAGCCATCACACGAAATGCGAAGTGCAGGTACATAAGTCTTGTTGGGTGGAGTTGATAAAATTCGAGACAAGTTCAAACTTTGTATCAAACTCCTCTGTACAAAGAGTGTGCTACCAACGAAAGCTTCTGTCTAAGGGTTTTGCTGTATCTTCTGCTTTCTGACAATTCAATTCCTTTAAATGGTTCAAAATTCGTAACTATTGAATTCCTTTTAACACACACAGAAGCGGACGGTTAAATGAGCTGTTATGAGAAAAGAGTCCGGATAGGATTTTAGCGCGACTGCGAACTCAACATCAAGGCCATCTTCTCTCAGCTCTCATCTCTCTCTTTATTATGTAACTCGAAGATAGACGATCGATCAAAAAGAACAACAACTAACTTGCACTTACCTTTCTCCTATCGCACAGAGCTGGGCAGAGGAAGGGAGACTTATTCTCATGGTACTTTCAATCAACGAATGGCCTCTCAGATGGTGAGGAGAACCAAACGTGATGTAGTTACATAAATATATTCTTAAAATCTTAACGTATCAGCTTCATCCACCTAGTACATCTCTCGATCGATCGCATATGTTTCACTCACATTCACATCATCTACAAGTCTACTCCCGCACATCACTTCATATTTCGACTTTCCCGCCAGCAAACCACTCTCATCCTTCTTACACAACGGGCTTGACGGGATCCCTACCTTTTTACTTTTACTTCTTACACAACGGGATCCCTGTTGGGAAGAGTAGGTGGGCCAGTAACTTCGGTACTCACGGTGGCTGTATTCTGGTCACTAGCTGCCACAGTAGGAGAGGGTGTAGTTGGATAAGACGTCTGTTCAACAGGTGCAGGCGAAGGCCGAGGCGTAGGCGGGACAACAACAAGTGCAGGCGTAGGCTTGACCGGAGAAGGCGTAGGTACAACGGTCGGCATGTATGTCGGCATGTATGTTGGCATGTATGTCGGCAAGTATGTTGGCATGTATGTTGGTGAATCGATCGCAGTCCCAAAGTTGCTCTGGATGCTACTAGCAGGACGGCCCGGTCCTCCTGGACGGAACATAGCTACGGCGAATCCTACCGTGCCTACCAAGAGTATGGCAAAAGAGATGTTGACGATATTCTTTTTGGCCCATTGAAGAGGGGATTTACCGGATGTGATGGCAGCAGTATCGTTGTTGAGAAGTCCATCGGCGGAGCCATTGTCGATGGATAGTGGAGGAGGAGGGATCGCTTCGTCGGCGGAAGGGGAAACCTCGAGAATGTCTGCTGTGTTCATTATTGGGGCCGATGATGTTTGTACAGCTGCGAGCTATGAATATGATGCGGTGGATCAATTATTATGGCCACGTTCCGTCATTGCTTCTTCTATGAACTTCGGTATGGTAGGCGCGGGTGAGGTTCATTCACCGATAAATCGAGAAGAGGTCTCTTGAAGAGGTTGATCGACTTATCGGAGAAGAGTTTTTCGAAGATAGCTAAAATTAACGAAGAGGAATAGTACAAGTATCTTCAAGGGAAAAAAATATTAATTCCACAATAGAAGCATGAGAAAACTGGTACCGCCCAACAAACAATCCTATGTGTATCACTCTACTCCACCTAATTCTGTAATAATTATTATTTTATCCCTTTGCAGGCCAGGCTCAAGGAGGAGGAGGGTGGAGAAGAAGATATGTACTCTGTTCATACTCTTCCAAAAGAGTGAGCATTATCGCTGACGATAGGAGTTGAGACGAATCTGCTGATGCGATGAAAGATTCATCGGCAATTCACATCATGCCATGCCGCAATGGCAATGATGAGATGAAACGTCCGGAGAGGGAGCTAGCAGAATCAGGTGAGCAGGAAAGTGCATTTTCGAAGATTAGTATCTGTTATCTTACATTTATTCTTCTATTGTCTGTTTGTTTAGCTATCTGTCCCTGGATAAAATGAGTTTTTCTTTGTGACACAGAAGCAAAGTTGAATATTATTATTACTTTAACTTTATCACATAATCATTTACATCAAACATTTCCTTCATAAAGCATGTACAGTGTCAAATTCTCATCATGTCTTGAGTCACAAGAAGTCTGTCTAGGAGGCAGAATTCTACATTCACACGGGATCTCGAATAGGAAGAGTTGGTGGACCCGTAGTTTCCGTGCTCACCGTTACAGTCCCCTCTCCGCTAACCCTTCCAGTTGCTGTTGATGTAATGCTCTCTGTAGCAGCATAGGATGGCATAGATGTTGGGATGGGCGTATCCATTGGAAAAGGTGTCATGAAAGGATATGTCTCTTGCGCGGGAGGTGTTGGAGCAGGTGGAAGTTCTCCAGATCCATCAGCTGAGTTTTGGAATGTCACGATGGGCTTGTTGCCCGGCACTTCACCTTCGCCATCACCTTTATCTGCTTTGGTTGACGTCTGAAAGGAAGTGGCGCCTTCCAGAATTTGTAGATCTGTTGGCATGTATGTTGGATAATACGTTGGTTCACTAGTGAAGATTTGCCCTTGGCTACTCTGATGGATGCTAGAGTTTCCCAGCCCGCCCGGTCTATAAACTGCCACGGCGAATGCAACTGCGCCTACGATGAGCAGCACAACGCCGACCGTAAGCGCTTTATCCTTCTTTGACCAACGCTGATGTGGAATGTAGGAGGCAACAGACTCTTCTTCGGCCGAACCATAGCTTACGACGATGTGCTCTCGCTCTCCGTTTCCAATTGATCCATCGAAGGCGGCTACTTCTTCTGAAGAGCTCGTGACGTTGCTTTGCTTGAGCATCATCGCTTAGGATGGTATCGGTTGGTCGATAGGATTGACTGCTAGTATCATGCAGCGCTATTCGACAGGAGGAGGGGCGGGGATGGAGTTGCGAGTTGCACAAAAATCACCGCCACAAATGTGGTTCTACTGATTCCTACGTCCACAAATTCAAAAGGAAAGGAAAAGATGAAAGATCAGAACATCGATTTACGTGCATAAGTAAGTAAGTGCAAGCTTCAACATAAGAAATGATAACCCGGGTTGTCGCTGGCGAGCGAAGGCAAACACTCTGAAATTGTTGGTTGTCGCAGAAGAATCATTGGTTCTGGTAATAAACAATCTCAAATTTAGAGTGCAGTTTGCTGCCGTTATTCATTTTATTAAAGACAACTATTTATGAATCATGGCGGCCGAGGGTGATAATATTATTATTAAATTCACTTGCACTGGACACTGGAGAAGACGGCGAAGTTATTCTTTGGGAGGCAACTCATGTTACTGTGGAAAGTACCACATAAGTTCGTTCACGGCCATTCTTTCGGCATCCTAATATCGTTGAAGTAATTTGCCATGAGGATGTTGAAAAGATTGAAAGAGAAGCATTCTTTCAATGTATTTCCTTGAGACGGGCAATCATGCCAGGCATGAAATTGCTGAGGCTGATGCATTCTATTGTTGTACAGCCCTGACGGATGTCGAATGTGGCAAGCTGGAAATAATAAAAGGACACGCATTTAGTAACTGCCGATCTTTACGGAGCATCAACCTGCCATCCATAGGATCCTCGAGGAGGGGGGCTTCGCTGAGTCCGACGCTCTGATAGCGTGAAATTTGGTAATAAGCTGGAAAGAATTGAGGGGAAAGCATTCGGTTCATGCCTCTCGCTCTCTAGAACGAATCACAATACCATTGAAAGATAGGAGTAACTTGATTACTGCTGAAAATATGTTCGATATATTCGAATGATATATTTCAAGGGTGTGGCAATTTGAAGCACGTGGACCTGGTTGAGGGAGAACCGCATGAAAATATCGCCGCTTTACAATTGGATGAATGATTGAACGAAGAAATTAATCCAATCAATCAATTCATCTCAATCGAGTTCAGCTCTATGTCTTGCACTGTAACTTGGTGGCAATCGTGCTATTAGATAGTGCTTATTGGCTATTTAGAGAGGTATCTAAGTATGTGGTTTTAGTATGATCTATTTGTCGAAGGGATCGTACATGGCGCTCTTACATGTTGACAGCAAGTCGTTCGGCTTCGGATATTTCGTCGCTACGCCCGTGACATATGCATTCTCTGCTATTGTAGCCGCGATTTCAGCACTCACCTCCCGAATAATATGCAAAGGGGGATAGACTGAGCCCACCATCAGCTCTTCTTCTGTCACTTTGCTTGCGAGCGCTTGCGCTGCAAGGTACATGTCGTGATCAGTAATCGCCGTAGAACCGGAGACATGCGTGCCAAGTCCAATTCCCGGAAAGATATAGACATTATTACCTGGAAAGTATGACGGAGATGAGCCTTGTGCAATAGAAAACAATTGTGTTCATGAATTGCAATTGAAGTGTTACCTCTTACCTTGGCCTGGCTTGAAAGTCCTACCATCTTTAAGAGTGACTTCGCCAAACGGAGAACCACTGCAAAAGATAGCCTGACCATCCGTCCATGTGTACGCTTCCTCTGCCGTGCATTCAGCCTTCAACGTAGGATTACTCAATGCAAAAATAACGGGCCTTGAGTTGTTCGCTGCCATCATTTCACATACCTCCTTATCGAATGCCTTGGGAACTGCGGATACGCCAATTAGCACTGATGGCTTAAGATATTCAATGGCAGATATAAGGCTTGGGCAGTTGAAGTTGACATCATGTGCGTACTTGACTTTATGATGTCGTAGATTAGCCTTGCGGGCGCTGGTTATTAGACCCTTCGAGTCTACCATGAAAATCTTTTTACGCGCGTCTTCGATGTTACTTCCGTCTTCTTTTGTTATGGCATATGCAATAAGATCAGCTATACCTGCGCCTGCCTCTCCTGCTCCTAAAAATAGATAGGTATGACTTGATAACATCTTGCCAGTGACTTTGGAAGATGACATTATACCTGCTAATGCTACGGCAGCAGTACCTTGGATATCATCGTTGAAGGTACAAGCTTTGCCCTTGAACTCTTCCAGGAGCCGGAATGCGTTTATGTTCCCAAAGTCTTCGAATTGTATAAGCACATTCTTGCCAAACTTGTCTTGAGCGGCCTCAAAGAACTCTTGTATAAGCTCGTCATATACTGGACCACGAACTCGCCTTTGCCGTAGACCCAAGTAGTATGGATCTGATAGATTTTCCTCATTGTTTGTGCCTACATCAATGATGACTGGAAGTTGATGAGAGGGTTTTATACCGCCGCAAGCTGTGTAGAGAGACATCTTTCCTACAATTTGAACGATAACAAAAAAGAAGAAGGATGTGACAGTCCAAAACATTAAATGATAGTGCACAAGTGATAGATCAGGACGTAAGTCAGAGTAAGTCCTACTCACCTATGGGTATTCCAATTCCATTAACTCCCAAGTCACCTAGACCCAAGATCCGTTCTCCATCTGTAACAACGATCGTCGTAACATCCTCTGATGACCAATTGTCAAGCAACTGCCGTATCATTCCTTTATCCCCAAGGGATATGTAAAACCCACGCAGGGTACCCTTGTAAGTATGTGAGAAGCGCTGACAAGCCTCTCCAACAGTGGGTGTGTATACAATGGGCATCAGCTCTGTAATGTGCCTAACAAGCATGGCATAATATAGTTGTTCATTTGTATCCTGAATGTTGCGCAGGTATATATACTTCTCTAGTGCCGAACACTTCTCTCGAAGTCGTGCCATGCATCGTTCCACGTCCACCTCAAGCGGCAAATACGCGGAGGGAATAAGACCACGTATGCCTAGAGCCGTACGTTCTTCGATGGGAGTACTCACTCCATGAAAGTGGATTGGATTCTTTGCGTGTCGAATGCCACAAGGTTTGTCCACATTTTTGTCATTGTCCATAATTGACCTTTTTCTGTCTTCCTTTATCATGATGATTAAATTTGTTGCTCGATTATTTTGTGATGATGTTGCTATTTTGTGTTCTATTTTGTGTTCTTTTAGCTTGCTCGGCGACAGAATGAAAGCGAACTCTGCTTTTGCTTTGGATCTTCGATCTGCTGTGACTTGAGTGACACACGACACATGCACACTCTCAAAAGCTATGAAAACAGAGCATTTGTCGAAGCAGAAGTGCATCAATCGGGCAATGAGGACCACCATGTGTGCTGCACTCATGAGCTACGTGCTGGTCTTGCAGTAATTAATTCATATTGCGGTGCGTGGGGAACGGTCAATAAATTCAGATACCCAAAGATATACTATACGATCACCAGATTCGGGCGACGGTCTCCACATTATAGTCATGCTAAAACAAGAGAATAAAAGACAAGAGAGCAAGGACACTAACTACTATATGGCATGTAGGGGAGAAGGCCCGGACGATACGATCGTGGATTAGATCAATTCTTGGCATTTACTACGAAGCTGAGCATTGAGCATCAACGCGTGTTGAACGAGGCCACCACGTTGCTTGAACTTGCATTTGGAAGGCTAATCTTTTGTTGACATTGACACCGATAGAGGTCGAATTTTGAGGGAGGGGGTCAGGAAGAACGAGTGGAAGTCAAAAGAGAGCAAGGAGAGAGTTATGCGTCACGTCTGGTGCAAGCATTGTGATCAAGAATGTATTACCATTTCTCCAGTTGAAATCAGATAGATGAGATTTTGTAATTTTGGTGCGAATGCTGTAATGAATAAACTCTTGCTTGTTTGTTCAATCTAGTAGGAGACTACTCTGACTAGAGATGCGCTAGTGAATGAAAGTTCCCTTCTGTCGTCGACAAACAAACTTGATCGAGAGAGAGAGACCAGTATGTTGACTCATACAAAATGATTCATGCACAAAAATACACAATTAGAGAAGAGCAGGATTAAAAACTTTCTCTTTTATCTTTCATAACATATAGTGCCCCACTCATCCAAATCTTTCATCACTCGCCTCCATGCGAATACTTACACACAAAACTGCTTGAACCCTCGCAATTCTCTTTCAACTTTACATAACATATATATTGATGCACTTGCAATACTTTTAAACTTCATTACAATCATCATCATCATCATCATTCTCCTGAACAAAACTGCTTAATATCTAGTTTCATCCCTATCAGCTACTGTCGGTGGTCCCGTAGTCTCTGTGCTCACCCTCGAAGTGCCTTGATCAGTAGGGTACGCCGTCGTGATTGGAGCAGGCTTGGGAGCCTTGGTAGCTGGCTGCTTGGTAACCTTGGCTTTTGTAGGTGCCGATGTTTTCAACTCGGCAATCTTTGGTGGAGGTGGCTTTCTTGGTTCCACATCAATGGCTTTGTTGGTACTTGTACTAGATTCCGGTGCTGATGCGTTACTGGGACCTCCATCGCCTGTTTGGTTGGTTCCGTATATTACTGCGGAGAATACTATTGCGATTAGGGCAAGTAGTGCAATTCCCGTTTTTGCAGCTCGTTTTTTGTTGAATCCATTTGTTGTTTGGGGTGTAGTAGCAGCAGCTTCGGCAGAGCCGGAGGATACAGAAATGTCAGGTAAGCTTGTTGTTGCCAACTCTTCTGACGGGAAAATCTCTTGAGATGCTTGAGCGATGTTGCCGTCGGCGTCTTCGTTGTAGATGATTGTTGCCATATTAGTAGTGTTGATTCGTGGATTTAAGTATCAGCGAAGACTAGTGTACGCGATTATTGTGTTTGACCTAGCCAGTGCTTTGCATAAGCGGGTACAGAGTAGGGCGGCAAAGCAGGTTGGGAAGGAGGAGCGGCAAAAAGAGGACGGATTTCCTCGTTCAAAATTAATTTGTACTGTTCCTACACGTATGTAGAAATAAAGTACTGATTTCCTACGAGGAGCCTCGGCGCCCCCCAACAAGGACTGGTCTTATGTAGTCGAGAAATCACGAAGAGAAATAATCTTGAATCTCTTGCATCCTTCCGTGACCTCTTGGGGATCCTTTACTCCTAAGTACAGTGTATTTATGCCTCATGGCGGCTAAATAACATGGCACGCTTGTCCCCCCACACGGATAATCGCCCTAATAATGTCATCGGAATACACAATGACAAAAGCCAACGCGATTTAAGTAAAGATGACTCGTCGTCCAAAGTGACATATCCTTCCGCTGCTACAAGATTTTTCAAGAAAGGAAAATTAGTACCTCAGCAAAAATCAACTACTGCTCCTTCATCACAATTGCCTACGATAGGTGAACATATTGAATTCCAATGGGAATGGGAGTGGGAGGAAGATTACGGCTATTTAACCGGAGAGGAAAAGAAAATGATTACCATCTCAAAGCATGATGATGACGACGATGATGACTTTATCGGTGACGATTACAAAAATTCCAAAGGGTGTGGAACACAAGCTGTTGATACTTGTGCGTTCGTGTCGCAACCTTTGGTGCATTTTCTTCGTTATTTTCTATGTTGATGTTTGAAAGCGATGAGTACGTAAATGTTAGAGTGGATTATATAGAGAAGAGACTGTAGGTGTAGGAGGGGTTATGTAATTTTCAAATACTTCTTCTAGTGAATACTACCGAGAAGTCATAGATTTAATCAACGAGACTAAGACTATAGATAATAGGATTGTTCGATTCCGTTCGATACAGGGAACATTTAACGTTTAATTTACGATACGGCCTACAATAAAGAGAACTAACTTCACACATGTTTGATGAGCTTATCATCATTGAAGCGTCACAAAGAAGAAGAAGACGGGCACAACTTCCATCACTCTCACACATTCGCTCAAAATTCAAACTCGTCACCATATCACCCTACGGTCGGATAAAACGTCGGCCACCACGACGTTGGTTCATAAGTAGCCTCATCAGCCACAGCTGGTGTCGGCAGAGGTGTCGGTGATGGCGTCAGTAATAGTGTTGGTAATGGTGTTGGCGGTGGTGTAGCCGCCNGGTGTCGGCAGAGGTGTCGGTGATGGCGTCAGTAATAGTGTTGGTAATGGTGTTGGCGGTGGTGTAGCCGCCTCAGTTGTAGCAGTAGTAGTAGTACTCGCAACCTCGGCAGTTACATCTGCCGTTGCTGCGGCTATGCTACCAAATTCAAACTCATATTCTCCATCACCACACTCCCCAAAGATCGTAACACCCCTAAAGAAACCATTGTAACACGCTCCATCACTTTCCTTCACGACAAATTTATACATTCCCGGAAGTACACACAACTTCTTGACATAATTTACACCAACTTCAAGTTCTTGCGACTCATCATCGGCTGTTGGATACGCAGTCACTAATTTGTATTCGACCTCATTATGCAGTTGGAAGAGTTCAAGTGAGGTTGTGGAAGAGGTTGGAGTGATGTCAATTTTGAAGATTTTACCGGAGGTCCCTGAGCATAGGTGTGCTGCAATCGTTGTTCTTGTTGCTGCCGTTGTCGAAGCAGGTTCAGTCGTAGTAGAAATTGTCGTAGCCTCGGTGGTTGTAGCAGCCACAGTAGTGGCATCTGTCGTTGTGGTGGTAGCCTCAGTCGTAACAGTATCAACAAGATCTGTCAATTCGGCAGGTATTGACGTAGTATTATCATCCTCAATCATCAGTGTAGTTTCATTATTGCTAGTCAAGGCCCCTGAGGTAGGAAGGAATGATGCCACGGGTGCAGCCGTAGGAGAATTCGTCACGGGTGCAGCCGTCGGAGAAGAAGTTGTCACAGGTGAAGCTGTAGGAGCATCCGTCGGCTGCAATGTATAGACAGTCGCACTCTCCATAATTGAACTGGTTTCATTCAAATCCCCTTGGTTGTAGTAATAATCGACGTATGAAATCCCCCCCGTAACTGTAGTCGTTGGTGCAGACGTTGGTAGTACATCCATTACTTCTTCCTCATCACCAATAATATTATTACCATCCTCCGTATCTTTTCCAGCATTGGTCGTACGATCATTTTCCCTATTTGGATTACTAGCATTGGGACCAAATAATAACATTGAGCCACCAATAATTGCCGCAAGAGCAAGTAAAAGTAGTACAACAAAAATTTTGTAATGATGTCGTTTCCACAGACCTCCTTGTCCATCCTTCTCGTTGCCACCGTTATTATGGTTGTCAATTTGCATCACTCCATCATCATATTCGACTTCAAAATCATCTTCATTGGCATATGCTCCCTCATTGTCTGTATGACTGTGCAAACTGTTGGCATCCCAAGAGTGTGTGCGACGAGGAGAATGTGCATTGGCCTCAAGATCGTCGAGGATGTGTTGTGTTGCTAGACGATTGAGACGATCTCGGTGACGTTGTGACGACATTAGTTCACGTGGTGGTGGTTGGATGGGTGAAGTAAAACCCTCTTGTCAGGTCGAGTGGTTGGGCGAACACAGCGATGTACCTTCGTTGGTACTTATTTCGCTTGAGGCGGACCCTACGACCTCTACTTCTTAGATACTTCTTACCCACTCGTAAGAAGATGTGAACTCCTACAAGAGAGCAGCTTTCTCGACTAAATTTAGGATACGTACAGAGGAATTAGTACATAATGATTTTGAATTTTTGCCGCCGAAATTTTTGGAGGCATTTGAAAGAGAAAGAGGATGAAGAAAGCCTCGTGATGTTGGTAGATAGGTAGGACCTGTACATGAACGTATCTTCTCTATTTATCGCTCCAATCATGGCGGCCGAGGGCGTTAATATTATTATTAGATACATCTACAGAGGTGAAGAGGATGAAGTGATCCCTGGTCATAGTCATACAACTCATGTCACTGTGGCTGAATGATTACTGAGAGTAACAAAGCAACCATCTCGATGATTTTGACAATGAATAGAGGACAAAGAGGAGATGAAGATGAGCAAGTTTGAAGAGGCGATAAAAATGATGAAGAGAAGGAGAAGAAGGGAATGATGAATTGTTGTATTGTACAGAAACCTTTGCTAAAAATGTCAAGCGAAAAAGCTCCATGCACATCTTTAATAGTCTTCTTCTTTTTAAGCAGATTTGTCATCTTAGGAAAAAGGACTCAATTGTTTTTGACAGCCTTCGCCTCAGTTGAATTTGTGCAAATTATATAATGACATCAATCATTCAATGATTTCACCAAAGACAGCCTTTGTTTTCGGTTGATCAATCATTCAATGATTTCACCAAAGACAGCCTTTGTTTTCGGTTGAACTTCTCCTTCGGTAAGATAGAATATCAATGAGTAGCGTGTTTTTGTTTCGTCGTAAGGGCCAACAAAATGTGGAAAGCGTCCGTCAACCCTTCCCAAGCGATTCTTTGTGTTGACTTCACAAACTGTAAGTGGATCTAATTCCACTCGTATACCACCAGTGCCATCTTCGAAATCTCCAATAGATAGTCCATAAAATGGTCCAATGTTTGTAGTGTCTATATGTGGCGAACCTACGAAACCTTTCGTTACTGCTAGACCGGTGAATTGATTGGCAAACTCTTTGTCTACACTAGCCATTGCTTCTTTGGCAGCTTCCCAGAGAGTCAAGTTTTGTTGATATTTCCTTATGGCTGAATGCGCTCTTCGTGAACCTATTTGAATCATTTTCTCTTCTGCCTCTGTAGGAGATCTTAAAATCATGTACTTGGAAGCTTTTATCATTGGCCTTTCTTGGAATTTATCGTAACGATCTGACCAAGATTCTAATTCTCTCTGTACTTTTTCCAATACATTGTCAGGGACTGGTTTACCTAGAGATCGTACTAATTTGCGATCTGGACCTAATTTTGCATACTCTGCGAGTAACAAACCCATAACTTCGGCTCTCCCCGGAGGAGGAGCTCCATAGTTTGAATATGGCTCATGACCAAATGTTTCCACCAAACGCTTTCGTAATTCCAATGTTGTAAATGGTTCTAATTGTGATCGAAGCAGTAGTGGATCCCTCTCACCTGGCGAGTTACCAATGTAGGCACCTTTCGGAGGTGGTGATGTCACTGTCATAAATATTGCAACTGATGGGAGCGATGAACTTAATATATCCAAAAGAGATTGCGTAAACAGCTTCTTGTTGAATGTCAGATCTAGTGATTGTAATGATGGTAGTGGCTGTTTTGTCAATAGTACCAATAAGTCAGCCGATGCACGTAATTGATTTCGAGATGCATTGATTTGTGCGAGATGAGGCAACTCCCGAAGTGATTCTGGCAGTGATCTGAATTCATTTCGGCAAATATCCAGAGACACAAGATTTTTCATTTGAGAAAGACCAGGAATCTCTGAAAGGCAGTTGTGTGATAAATCTAGCTCGAGAATAGATGATGGTGCATACGAAATCATAGTTAATGAAAATTGAGTCATTGACAAGTCCATCAGTGAAACAACTTTGTCTGCTTGTTCTTTTTGTGTAGGCATTGCAGTAGGATGATCATCCTGAACAATGTGCTCCACCGCCTTGTCCACTAAAGTATTGTCTATGACTTCTTGCGCCTCCAATTTTGCTGCCATACGAATTTCTGGGCGCTTATCCAAACGCATCCTATTTTCGAGCTTCTGTCGCTGTCGAAGAGCTTTTTTCTCAGCTTTTGCTTCACGCTTCAGACGTTTCTTTTCCACCCGTTCGTCAGCGTCCAAGGCACTACTCATAGGTGCAGCGGTTGCTTCAGTTGCCATGGTGGATGGTTGGTGAATAACATCCGAGATGGATTAAGTTTAGGTAACTGTTGCTCTTGTGATGTGGCGTGGGGCGAGGATGGAGTGGACAGTTAGTGGACGGATTCTGTGGAGGAGGAAGCTACTGCGGTCGCTACGTAGGAATAGTACAATATTTTGCTCAATCTTTCTCTCTTCTTTAGCCTTTAGCTTGACACCTCAACTTACACATCTACTTAGCCGACCCAACACTCTCATCAATCCAGGTGTACATAATTCGATGGTAACCATTTATTTACATGCCTACATTAACCTAAAGAACATTAGCCTAAAGACTAGCACAGCTTTTATCGAATCATCATTGAAGCGCACATACACAAAGAAGAAGTGCAAACTTCCACATCACTCACTCACTCACTCACACACACACTCGCTCAAAATTCAAACTCATATTCTCCATCACCACACTCCCCAAAGATCGTAACACCCCTAAAGAAACCATTGTAACACGCTCCATCACTTTCCTTCACGACAAATTTATACATTCCCGGAAGTACACACAACTTCTTGACATAATTTACACCAACTTCAAGTTCTTGCGACTCATCATCGGCTGTTGGATACGCAGTCACTAATTGGTATTCACCCTTCTTTTCATCTTGTAGTTGGAAGAGTTCAAGTGAGGTTGTGGTAGAGGTTGGAGTGATGTCAATTTTGAAGATTTTACCGGAGGTCCCTGAGCATAAGTGTGCTGCAATTGTTGTTGTTGTCGTGGTTGTCTCTATTGCTGCTGTTGCGATTGTTGTCGTTGATGTAGCCTCAGTTGTAGTTGAAGAAGTTGCCATAGTCTCAGTTGTCGTAGCCTCAGTTGTTGTAGTAGGAGGCGTTGTCACTTCTTCGGTAGTAGGAGCCTCAGTTGTAGCCGCCTCGGTAGTAGCCACTTCGGTTGTAGCAGCAGTAGTATTCGCCGCCTCGGTAGTTGCATCTGTCGTTGCTGTGGTAGCCTCAGTCGTAATAGTATCAACAATATCTGTCAATTCGGCAGGTGATAACGTAGTATTATCACCTGTTCCCAATGGCGACTCGTCCACTTCTTCCTCAATCAATACAGTTTCATTGCCAATCAGTGTAGTTTCATTGTTGCTAGTCATGTTGTTCTCATCATCATCAAACAATACTACTTCCTCCGTGGTAGAATTTCCCTCAGGAAGTAGTGACGTAGTACCATTCACAAAATCTACCAAAGTCTCATTATTCTGCCCTGCTCCAGATGATGATGAAGTACCATTCACAAAATCCTCTACCAAAGAAGTTTCATTCGTCTCCTCCGTTCCATTAACATTCTCCCCCACTGTCAAATTATTCCCAGCATCCATAGTAGGAGCACCTGTTGGCACAAATGTCGGATAATACGTTGGCCACCACGACGTTGGAAAATATGTCGGATAACCCGTAGGAGAAGTTGTAACCGTGGGAGCACCCGATGGAGCATCTGTATCGACAATAATCCCCGCAGTAGTAGGAGCAGTCGTCGTTGGTGCTACGTCTTCTTCTTCTTCTTCCTCACCATCACTTGCAGCATTGGTCGTACGATCATTATCATTAGTTTGCTTATTATTCCAACTAGTCGGACCAAATATCATTGTAGCAGCAATAATTGCACCAAGTGCCAATAGTATAAATAAAATTTTGTAATGATTTCTTTTCCAGAATTGACAAAAATGCCCCCCTGCGTTAGTATTGCTGTAGTAGTTGGATGATTGTCCACCATTATTTTCCTCGTCATCATTGTTATTATTAGATGATTCATCATTGTATTTGTCAATTTGCATCACTCCATCATCATATTCTACTTCAAATTCATCTTTATTATTGGTATAGATGTTATCATCATCATCGTCTGAATTTCGGTGCAAACTGTTGACATCCCAAGAGTGTGTCCGACGAGGAGAATGTGCATTGGCCTCGAGATCTTCGAGGATGTGTTGTGTTGCTAAACGATCGCGGTGGTAGCGGAGTAGTGACATGATGTTGTATACTTATAATATGAAGTGGGATGATGGGTGCAGTAAAATCCACTTGTAGAGGATTAAGTTGTTCAATACTCTAGAGAGAGGAGAACAGACTTGTAATGGTAAGTGAAGCAAGGTTCAGTCTCGTCCATTGATTGCTGAAGAGAGCGGTATATAGGCGGGGCGGCGGCAGGATAGGAGAGGCGGGGATCTACTTCCATCTTGTACACATCGGCACTTTCTCACTTGACAACGGAACGGAGGAATTAGTACATGATGAGTTTGAATTTGCCGCCGATTTTTTTTGGATGGAGAGAGAAATCTGAGAGAAATCCTTTTTTACCTGTGAGTAGAGCGCTCCTTTTACATTGGCACATGAACACGAGAGTACTTACTTCTCTTCGTCGATTGATACGTAGATATATTGGGTGATAGAGAGAGAGAGCAATCTATGTTTGCTTTTTGGACACTAACAACATAAGAAGTAGCTATGGCGGACATCGAACAGAGTGTAAAAGATGGTAGGAGGAGTAACAAATGCTCCGCTTTTGAAGCAGTAAAAAAAGGACAAAGATGCTGTAACGTCGACGCAAAACAATGCCATTCTTCGTCTACTACGTCCGTCTGGAAGAATCTTCATGGTCTATCCGTCCTCCTTGTATGTAGTATCACTGTCGTTATTCTCGGTGTTGGTTGTTTCATTATTGTGACTTCTTCTTCGGACAATAACAACAACAACAGTACACAAGAAGTGCCAATGATGAGAGGACTTACACCATCTTTCACCACTGCTTCTGCTTCTGCCAAGAGTGCAGAAAATCATCAACGCTCCAACAATAACAAACATGGAGATTTATTCTTGTTATCCGGTCAAAGTAACATGGTGGGACATACAACCTCTGGACAATCGATTACATCGAATGGTGACTATTGGAACAAAATCAAATCTATTCTCGAACAAGGCGGCAATCTCAACACTATGGAAGATGCATTGTACAATGTCATCTATGAAGCGAATTATTATTATAAGTATGGCAGCAGTAATGAACAAGTGGCAAGAACATTGACGAATGGTGTAATGGATCTGTACAAATCAGAATTATTGAATGATTTGGATACACCATTGCAGTTTGGCAAGTGTTCCTTCATAGAAACAAACAAAAATGACAATGTATATGTTGTTAGTCAAGGTACCGTGCCTACCGTCTGGAATGCCAATTGTGGATATTCGTTTGGACATGAGTTACTATTTGCACGAACGATGGAATTAGGGATGAAATATACAACTGAATTTGAAATGCACAAGGTTGCTCGGGGTGGGAGTGGATTGTATGAACATTGGTATCCAAATCATGGTCAGCATTGGAACCTGCTGAAGGGTGCAATTGAAGAGAGGCAAGGGCAGGGTGATTGGAAGGGGTTTATTTGGCATCAGGGTAGTCAGGAGGCGTGGAGTGAAAATCAATATGGGGAGGATCGGTCACTCACCTATTACGGTAATTTAACTGGGTTGGTGAATGAAGTGAGAGAATTGATGTTTCAAAACTCTATTTCATGGCAATGCAAGGAAGAAATACCGGTTGTAATTGTGCAAGTGGGATACTGGCCACTCAGAGATGCTGCACAACGCACACGAGATGCCCAAGCTAGATTTTGTGATGAAGATCCACGTGCCGTATTGGTAAAG
>JALLBH010000463.1:0-41652 GCA_036940005.1 Skeletonema menzelii
ACGCATCCTCTCTTCACTCAAGCGACACAACAACATAACGCCAAGCAAAACCATGTCGACACCCTACCCCTCCCAACAGCAAAAGAAAAAGGGAGGCAACGAACCATGGCGCAACAAAGAACGCCACTACTGTCCAATCTGCAATGCATGGATGGGGAGCGACCGGCAATCCATTATGCTTCACGAAAATGGTAAAAAACATCGTGAGGCGGTGGAAGCCGATTTGAAACGACGGAGGGAGGATAAGACCAAGAAAGAGAAGGATAAGAGCGATTTGGAGAAGGTATTTGCGCAAGTTAATGCTGCTGCGGCTGGTGTTAGTGGCGGAGGAGGGATGACTTTTGGAGGAAGGAAACCGTGGGAGCAACAACCTACTTCTTCACAGTTTGTTGCAGCAATTCCCTCAAATTCACTTGTTGGAAGTAGTAGTGTCCCTCCAAATCAAAATCAACAGAATCACCAGCAACGACAGCAAAAACCCAAGGTTCAGAATAGAGATGTAAAACCAGAAACAGCCAGCAGCGCCTTTAATACAATACCAGCCGAAACGAAGATAGTTCCCGATGCAAATGCGGGCTGTTACGACGTCGAGGGAACATCTTTCCTAGATGGCTCAATCTATGCACCGATTCTCGAGGAGGGCATGCCAATACAATTGTGGATAGGTGATCCAAATGCGTCGGATAGGGAGAAGCGTGATTTGCGGAGTTTTAATTACTGGAAAATGGGCTTGTTGGCCAAGGTGGTACGAAAGAAGAAATCAGGAAATAAAGAAGTCACTTCGTGTCATGTTTCATACCTACAAAATTCAGATGATAACGACGAAACCTTAGAATCTAATGTATCACCATCGCGGATACGGCTTGTACTTGATTCTGATGATCCATTGGTACCATCCACCTTGGAAGAGGCGTACTTGGCGCTGTTGGGCGGAGAACAAACAATTCAAGTTGATGGCAACAACGCTGACGGTATTGCAAAACAAGAAATTGATGAAAATACTGGACTGTCCACATGGTCCACCACCGCCATTCGCAAGGTATCATCTCATTATGAACAAAATCAAGAACGAAAACGCAAACGAGAACAAGAAAAGGAACTTGCAGAATACAAAGAAAAGAAGGAGAAGGAAATCAAAGCAAGAATGATGGAAGAGGCAAAGTATGCAAATGCACATGATTCTGCTCTTGGTGCATATGATGTTTGGTCATCTGCGACATCGGCGGTAGAGGGGAAAACAGCGGCGTATAAAGGAGTTGATATTCATAAAGAAACCAAGGTCGAAGTTGCTGATACAGCAAAAAGCCTGTCCAAGGGAATGGGGAACGTGGCGTTCAAGAAGAAGAAAGTAAAGAAGAAGTCCATTCGAAAGACATCGGCAGATGATTAATCACAACACGGTCTCTATAGATTCTTTTACATACATACCATAATATCCTCCATCTAGTATATCTTGATTTCATCAAGCTTTGACCTCTTTTTCTTCGTTTCGTTCACCTTCGACTGATGTTTGTGTAGCGAGTCGTCCTGCTTCGACTCACTCGTTTGCAATTCTGAATGCTTGCGCTTCTTCTTTGTCATTACAAGCTGAGCAGGTTCGTCTTCGTCCGAAGAGCTTTCCGAAGAGTCACTGTCACTGGAATTCTCTGCGTTGCTTTGAAGTTGATGAATGTGCTGCACCTCCCGTCCAGAAACAACCGCGTGGGCTATTTCCCACTCGTTCTGAGTTGGAAAGTGAGTAGAAGTATTTGGCGTCACAGTGTTTACCCCCATCACAGGCTCTGAAGCTGATGATTCTTTCGAAGCCAGCATAGGACTTTCACAAGCTCGCAATGGCTTATGGTATGGCTGGTAATGAGATGACTTGCGCTGCCTCCTACTTGGCTTGAAGTGTGGGTTGGAGACGATGAAAGAGTCTCTGCTGCCTTGCCGTTTGTTGCCGCTATATCGCGACTGTTCCACAGTGCCATTCGCACTTTGAGTGACCATAGGAGTGCTAACATTTGAATCCATCTGCTGTGCTGCACTCAGCATTGCTACAATCTCCATCTGTCTCTTCATCAACTCATCCATAGTAATTTCAGCAGTTTCATCTTTCTTGGGGCAGATACATGCCATAAGGAAGGCGATGATGCATGCAACGAAAGCAGAAACTCTGGTGTAGATTCGTATCAGTCCAGCAACATTCACTCCACCGTCGGCAAGTGATGTATCGTCGCCAAGGCATAGAACCGCAAGCTCGGCGACAAATCCGATGAAGAATATTACATACAGAGAGCGCCTTGCTCTCCCCAGTAATGGGATTGTTGTAATCATCCATGAGACATTCATAGACAAGAAGAATATCAAGATTGATTTCAACACTGTAAAACCACTTGTGGCCATCTTCACGTAGAGATGCATACTTGATAAAGGCTGCATTTGTGAGTTAGTGTTTGCGATTACCTATGCCGGTGGCAGAGAGTGAATGTAATATTAGATCGATTTGAAAGAAACGAAACAAATTGATTACGCAGCAATGGATATCTCACCTCTTGCATCCTCTCCATATCATACTGCTGTTTCTTAATGATGGCTTCTGTCTGCGCTCTCCTCTCCTCGACGATATGCATCTCCTTGTCTCGGGCAGAATTGAGTTCCTCCCATTTTTGCTGCTGCTCTCGAAACTGCATCGTATTCTTATCAACCAGTTCTTGCATTGCAAGCAACGTCGCTTTCTCGCGACTCTCACGTTCCTCTTCAGCACGTGCAAGCTCCATTTGTCGCACATGATTTGCTTCCTCCCACTGCTGTTGGTGCTCTTGAAGGTATGCTTTATTCCTCCTTATGGCTTCCAACAAATCCTTTTGAGCAAGATCAGCTTCCATATACTGCTGCTTTGTCAAGTCTAAGAAAGACGAAGATGCCTTGATAAGCCTGAGCGTAGTCTCCTCCTTTTGTTGCTCAATCATGTCGGTTGTGAGTTGATTGCACACATCGTTTGCGTATAGGAGCATTTGATGATACAAGTTCAATGCAAAATCGGTCATGAAGCGTAGACAGGATGAGACTTCGTATGGTTCAGAGCCACCCTTGCCCACGTGACATGATTCAATTTGTGTAGATACCTGCATGCTATCACCGTCCTGTACAAACGGTGAGCGACTCTCTTCCAACAACTGACAATTTGTCAATTCAAGAGCTAGTAATTTCTGCTGCTCTGTTGTCATGGATGCACAGTACGAGGCTCCTGATACAGATCCCCATTGGCTCATTCTTGTAATGGATTCCGTCCAACATTGGGGTGAAGCGCGGTTCATTATTTGTGTGGTAGATACTACATTGTTCAAGTCGTTTAGGATAGCCTCCGCTGATACTACCGCACTCAATCCATCTAATGAGTTAGTAGCTTCGGTATTTAATGCCTTAGTGGCCAAGGAGAGCGAGGCAAGTAGGCGGATGTTGATGAACATTGGGTCGGGGTCGGTGTATGACAATCCAATTGCGACGGCGGCAGCAGTTCTTCTTCAGCTTTGAGCAAAACGCCTCAGGTGTGATCTTTACTACTAGAGCAGTGAACAGATTGGGTGTCGCCAGCCATGTTTGAATCATTTGCAAAGACTACTATCCAGAGCTGATTGATCAATCATACTCCTTGCTTGTGTCTCGTCGGTCGATCATGTTTCATCGATCATCGATCATTCAAGAAATCACAAGAAAGCATTCAAGAAATCGTGGGTGTGCGACACCAGAAGCCGGCCTTTCTCGGTGTCACCTGAGCACTCGGAGTGGACAACCGAATTTCTCGATTCTGTACGTCGAACGAAGATCTCCACCTCCTGGAAGCCCCAGGACGCCGTCTGGTGTCTCTGGGGCGCTTCTGTGCACTTGACCGCCGCTTTTGTGGAGCGGATCAGATGCTCTCGAAAACAACACACTGGGCCGCACATTTTCACCCACCAAACTAAACCCGACGGCACGACAGCCAACACCCCCTAACGAAAGCAGCTCTATTCTTTGTCTCTGAGATAGCAGTTGTTGCACCATCGTCCTCCATAAGTGGCGGGTGTCTGTTTGGCGTTCAGTTCCGTACTTTGAGTGCGTGATTTTGTGTTGAGGAAGACATTAGATATGTGCATCGATCCCTCGCCATAAATTTGTGATATCAATGGTAAGTAATGTTCTTTTAGTGCTTGGATAAATTATATTGGGCGGAAGGATTAAGTGATGGCATGGTTTGCGTCTGGTGCTGCTCCAGGGAAGCCTCTTTCATTAGGCTACAGATGCCTTACTCCACGACCACATCAATCCTCCGCGGCACTATCCGATGAGAGAGATCTTCGTTTGGAAGGGCACAAATTTGACAGTATCCATATGAAAAATCAAATGAATCAGTATGGAATGTTCGCACACATATTGGGCCAAACAAGGCTACATACAAGGGCGAGAATCTGGTGCATCATGTTTGACTATCCATCCTCTTCATGTTGGCGCGACGTACTCACAATTCCATCCCATCCTCGTGCTTTGATCACTCTCCCCCAGTCATCTCACAGCCCTGGCCCAGGAGACGGCCGGAGCCGACGCAGGAGCTCAAGTAATACAAGTTTAGGCTCGTTTTTTTCCGTCGAAGAAGGCAATCCACTACACTACAGCGCTGCTCAGCAGAACCAGAGAATTCCACGGTATCAGCCTTCGCAGGGTCCACATGGTGCAGACGGTGCTGCGGTCATAAACGGTGGAGCTGCATCCCCTACGTTTTCAAGACTCTCTGGCTACACTGCAAGCTCAGCGTTTGGTACGCCTGCTCAACCGCAAATGCCTCAGGCCTACCAGCAGCTACCGATTCAAACTTTCCCACAATTCCTCCATCCGCCGCAAGCATTTGATTCACAGATCGGAGTCCAGACTCAACCGATGTGGTCCTCATTAACGTGGTCTACGCCAGAACCACAAACTCAGCCATTGTTATCGCTTGGAACTGGCGCTCAACTTGTCAATATTGGTCAGGCTAATCTTAATCAACCTTACCCGCTGACACAGGTGCCTTCCCCACAAGCAGTCCGTTCAATTGATCCTTCCATTGCCATGCCAGGCTTTACTTCAACGCAGCGTGTCCCGAAATCTAACTCATCATCGCCCACTTCTCATTCCGACAAATCGGCCCAAGACGAAACAGGCACACGTGTGGACGGTGGTAGCGTTCTACCCCAAAACCTCCGAGGAGATCCGTTCCGTTCTGCCAAAGTCAAGACAGAAATGTGCCGAGACTACAACAAGCCCGGAGGCTGTCGGTTTGGTGACAAGTGTAACTATGCCCATGGGGAACACCAGCTGAAGAATCAAAAGCTGATGGACTTAGCTGCAGCTGGACTAGTAGACACAGAGGTGTACAGGACACATGTTTGTGTACCATGGGTGGCAACCGGAGCATGGTACGTTTCATTCGCGTTTCATGTTTCTCATTTATGATAAAATCCAACTTTGAATCAGTTCACTAACATCAGCTTTTCTCTTTCTTGCGTTCATCTCTCTGCCATCCCAGTCCATTCGACCAGCGTTGTGCACGGTTGCACGATCCTCGCGTCAATGGCACTGTTCCATCATGGCTGCCTCATGCTGAATCTATGATAACCACCAAGGCAATGGAGTTCACTGTTGATAAGCTTTATCATCAACAGTTTTCTTCTGTGTATAGTTGCTCGCCAATCTGCGGCTTTGTGCCTACGGTGCGATGGAAGGCCGATGCCAAGAGCACTAACGTGGCTTGGAAAGAATTCTACTCATTCTGTTGTAATATGCGAGGAGGGCAATCCTTTACTCAAAGTGTTCAACCAAACTCAGACAAGCCATTCCAGATAAACGAGATTCACAGACTTGCAATGGCACTTATAATGCGAAAGAGTAGAGCAGCACAGGCCTACACATTTTCACCCACCCATTCTTTTTGTGGAGAGCTTTGCATGATTCTTCAAGTGAAGCATTTCAGATTAGATACCACAATTCAAGGTGAAGGCAAACTTCGCATCGTGGAAATGACAGAGAAAGAAATAAACAACAGTTCAAGCAGTTCAAACACCATAACTGCGCATGCGATATCATTTGGTCCGGTTGGAGACACAAGCTGCCGACCTGCAGCGATATGGTTCAATATCGACCCACATGATCTCACCCTCTGTACACGCCAGCAAACACGGAAGCACAAGCGTTCAAGACATCGACTCCGTTGCAAACGCGCCGAAGAAACCAAGACGGCTCCATCGAGTCCTATTCCTCCATTCAACTGCAACCAGCCAATTGATGATGCAGCATTCGACCTCATCACTGAAATGTTGACGCATCGATACCGCATGCTTATGCTAAACTCATCCACCAGTCCCAACGAAAAACAGCGTCGATCTCTTGCTCTAAAAGAAGAACAACTCCAAAGAAGTTTTGAAAGTCAGAGACGGTTCTGGATGACGTGGTACTGGCCCAAGAAGCTAGGTAGCAATGAAATCAATGACGAAACCGACGTCCCAGATGTGCATGGTGCATACAATTTCGTTACATATGGCAGTCCAGGCTATGCAGAGGATGCCATCTTATTTGGAGTCGACCAACGCAGCGGGTTTATGGTGGAAGAAGAGCAAGTAGTGTCCAGAAGATCCAGGCTTGTGACAGGCTTGATCTGGAGATCATTTTTGATGAATCTCCAACTGTTCTCTGAACGAGGAGCTGTTCAAGTACCCAACAAGGATGACAAGATGCCAAACCACGACCATATAATTCCCACCATCCGCAGAAATCCAATATTACGGAGACTCTCTAGAGGCAAGAAGGCAGTGAGGCATTCGTCGAGGAGTATTCCAAGTCTAGAAGTAGAATTCTGTAGTCCTGACCGCGTGAACATTTCATTGGATGTTTTGATTCGCCAGTGGCAGGATTTGCAGCAAGAGTACGAAGACAAGGCTAACCCGCTACGAGATTCTCAACAAGAGAAGGCCATTCCTCCAGACCCTTCACGGCGCAAAGCTCTCATCACATACTCTTTTGACGAGGCAGCAACTAGCTGGAGGAGGACGCTGCCACGATATGAAGAGGTTGGGTTCTCACCACTTCTTAATTGAACCTGTTGCTATAGTAGTGCACAAAGTGCACCACAGGCCCAAAAATGCTAGGGCTCTTACATACTACATACTTTCATTTTCATGAGATAAATCGATCGCTATATAAATAAATAATATGCATGATTTCTTTATTCACCCAATGCTAAATACTTACTGCTGAGAAGCAAGCTTTTGTAATTTCAATGCTCTCATCCCGGCAATTGCAATCCAACTACCCAATAGACCGTTACCCCAGCGTACACCAACAATAATCGATGCCTTGATAGACTTCCACATTCCCCATCTTGCTATACTACCAACAAATCCATCATTTTCACCTAGTCTCGCAAGCTTGTCAAATGGAACATCAATGAGGCACGGCTCGACTACTCCTTGTAGCAATTGATATCTTATGTTGCTAACTAAAGCCATAAATACTCCGGTGTACAATGCAGCCAATGGAACTGAAACAGGGCTGGTTTGTGCCACATAGGATGGTAAATAGATGGATCGAAGTGATATCAATGTCGATGTGAGACCATAACCAACTGTCGATGCAATCACACCTGCTCGAAATAGTTGAGGCATCGGCACAAGAAAGGCCAAAAACCGAGATGATATTGTAGGACGTGTGTGTCCATCAAGTAATGTTCTTTGAAATGCATTTGTAGGTACCTTTTCTCTCCAATTGCTCTCCTTCTGGGTGCCACCTTCCTCGTCTGTTGGAATGTTGATCTTTGATACATCAATTGTTTTGGCCACTCTCCACATTGAAAAGTACTTGCCTATAACAGCAGTCAGTATACCTGCGAAGACAAAATCAATCTCAGGTATTATCCTATCCCAACCCCTCTGACTTAATTCCGCCATGTATTGTGTAGTAGCCGCGAGAATAACTTCAATTATAGATTTAGAAAGAAAGTTTGGGTCTGCAGCTACTCGTTGTGAAAGTCCAAGCTTGATGGAGGTGGCAATAGAATGAGGTGATATGTTGGTAAGTTTACCACCAAATGCATCACCTCCTCTTGGTAGAATGTTTAGATCTTGACCACCCATTATTGCTTCACTTGCCTCGTCTGCAAATGCATCGAGACTGTCGAATTGTGAGTCATGTAGCGACGCAGGAGATTTGCGCCGAAGTTGTGTAGGCGGCGGTAAAAGTGCTTTGCATCCTATACTATACGAAAGCAACAAGACGACAACTACTTTTCTTCTGTCCATTGTTTACTCTATTGGTTTCGACTTCAATGGCAGTGGAGAAGGAATGGCAATGGCATGTATGGATGGACTGAAAGATAGGAGTACTTCGGGAGTACATAAGTAGGTAGAAGTAAGTATGTAGCAGGAGAAAGGAGGGAGAAAGGACGGCAAGGGCGAAGTGCAAAAAAGATTCAGAGCAAAGAGAGGTATCAAAACTTGCCGCCGAAGACTTGATGCGTGGATCAGCCCACAATCACAATCGATCCACGCTAGCACTCAAACGGGCTGCTTCATTCATAATGCTCAAATATCATGACACCAACCATTCATCAACTACTAGTATTGTTACCATACCTCCTCAATCAACAAAAAGAATGAAAGAGTCACCGCAAGAACTAGGCGACCTTCTAACCTCTGTTACCAAACGTTGTGAAGCAGCCGGTCAAAGCCACATTCTTGCACATATCTCCGACGATGCTATCTCGGAAGAAGACAAACTCTCCTTCCTCAAATCGGTAGAGGGAATACCATTGGAAAAGTTATCTGACTTTCTTAAAAGTGCCTTGGAGGAAGAGGAGAAGCTGAAGAACTTTGACCCGGCCAACGTGTCAGCTGAGGAACAAATTGAACCCTTCAGTGGCAAGAGTGCATCCACAACCACCACCGATGCTGCTCAGATTGAATCTCTAACCGAATCTCACAAGGTAGGAATGGATGCTGTTCAAAATGGACAAGTAGCAGCGCTTCTCTTGGCTGGTGGACAGGGCACACGTCTTGGATTTGATGGACCAAAGGGAATGTATGACATTGGATTGCCATCTGGCAAGACTCTATTTGAGTTCATGGCCGAACGTATTAAGAAACTCGGTCAGCTGTCCGGAAAGGGTGATAAAGCCATTCCTTTCTACATTATGACTTCACCACTGAATCACAAAGTAACAACGGAATACTTTGCGAAACATGATAATTTTGGAATTGATGTGATTTTCTTCCCTCAGGGGACGTTGCCAGCATTAACTCCAGAAGGAAAGATGATTCTCGAAACGCAAACATCGATTGCAGTGGCTCCTGATGGGAATGGCGGCATTTACCCAGCCATGGTCAAGCATGGAATCATTTCGGATATGAAATCGAGAGGTATTAAGTACATTCATGCATTTGGAGTGGACAATGCTCTGGTGAAACCAGCTGATCCCACATTTGTAGGGTATTGCATACACAGCAATGCTGACTGCGGGAACAAGGTGCTATGGAAGACAAGCCCCGGAGAGAAAGTGGGCGTAGTTGCAAGCAAAGGTGGGAAACCGTGCATTGTTGAGTATAGTGATATTAGCAAGGAAATGTCAGAGCGCAGAGGAGAGGACGGACGGTTGGTGTTTGGAGCTGGAAATATTTGCAATCACTTTTATACCGTTGACTTCTTGGAAAATGTGGTTGTGCCCAACTTGGGGAACATGTATCACGTAGCAAGGAAGAAGATTCCCTATTATGATACTGAGAAGAAGGAGACAGTGAAGCCAACAGCGAATAACGGAATCAAGTTGGAGAGTTTTATCTTCGATGTGTTCCCACTATCAGTGAAAATGGCCGTGCTGGATGTTGAGAGGAAGGATGAGTTTGCCCCCGTGAAGAACCCGCCTGGCACAGATAGTGATAGTCCCGATACGGCAAGGATGCTCTTTAGCAACGTAGCCAAGGATTGGCTGACGAAGGCTGGCGCAACGTTGGTTGGTGACACAAAGAGTGATTTGTGTGAGGTTCATCCATTGACTAGTTACAATGGCGAGGGACTTGAGCAATGGAAAGGAAAAACAGTCAATTGTCCATTTACAGTTTAATTATAAAGAAATACGTTGTACTAGAATCAACTCAAAGTCTACTACTCTACATGCATCCTAATCGCCTTTGAAGAACCCCCCAATGGAGTTAAACTTGTCCTTCACGTCCTGGCCAAAGTTTTGCACTTCCGTCAACATGCTATCATAGGATCCCACAACCTTCTCCTGGATACGATTTGGTGGAAATGCACTGAATCGTGAATCACTACTCATTAATACATTGCCGTTTACATCCGTTCCAGTCCATACCACGTAGAGTTTCAAATCACAAACGTCGTTCCCAGTAACCTGAAAGCCGTCACATATCGCCTTCGTCAAGTAACATCCATTAGTAGGCTGACTAGCCTGTTCAGAAGTAGCTTCAGTCCCATCAAAATTGTAGGTATTTGGGATACATTGCTTTTTCTCACAAAAGACGCAGGCATCATCCCAAGCAATTCCGCGGACTACTCCATCCACTACATCAACAATTATAGTAAGGTAGGGGAAGATAAAATTGGTTGTCGCATCGTAGTATCGTCTTTGGAACGAAAGAGCAGACTGAGAGGCGGCAAAGATTTGGGTCGCATTTCCTTTGAAGAAGTTACCACCAACAATTGAACGGTAGGCTGTTGACGATGAAATAACCAGAGCAGATGTAGGTGTGAGCAATGCAAATAAAATAGTGTAAAAATCAAAATTATATGCACAATACATCATGTTCAAGCTGCAAAATGCAGCAGACAAAACTCACATCCAGGAACCTTGTAGTTAGAAAATTCATCAGCAACCAAGTTTACACTAAACCTCTTGTACTGAATATTACTATTCCAGTTCCCATCCGGACCAGCGTAAAGGCACACAGTTGTATTTTGCCCAATTTCGACACGGGAGGTGAGACCGGGATTTTGTGGATCGATGCAATCATATGGTTGCAAGTTTTGAGAGGCAGCAAAGGGGGAAATAGAGAGGAGGGCGAAGATTGCCCATAGTAGTGAATGGGATAGGGCAAGGGTGGACGCCATGGTGGATAAGAAGTGAAAGTGGGAAGATGTAGATTGGATAAGTGTTGATCGATAAAAATTGAATTTTATATACCTTGCGAGGCACACCGTTGACATCAAGCCTGTATGGCGCAGTGGTAACGCATCTCACTTGTAATGAGAAGATCCCTAGTTCGATCCTGGGTGTAGGCTTCACTTTTTTGCCTTTTTGCTCAAAATGCCTGTACACCAAATCAGGATGTAAAAGAAACTGATCAGTATGGTACTAACCTACCTGCAAACCTCTAAGATCGGTTCACTGCTAAGTATAAGTACCTCAAAGCTCTACAAAATTAGACTATATGAATATACAATCTAAGGATCATTTTTCTTTAACGCAACTATTGATGCAAAAACGAAATCATTGTCAAACTCTTCAGCTCGTGCAACTACTCCTTCCATTAATTCTGTTTTGAATTTGGCAACTAGTTCATCATTTCCTCCAAATGCGTTCAGTAGCAAAGTACTTGCCCAAGCAAATATGCTGTCAATATATCTTTGTGCAAACACCATTCGATCTTGCTCTTTGTCAAGAGAAATACCTTCAAGATAGGGATTGGCCATTATCACTTCATCCATGTTTACTATGTCAAAGTATTCATCCATACCATCTTTCAACTCTACCAATGTACGAGCATGAACCGGGGCGAAAATATTTCTTCGCTCTTTCTCGGGCAAAAGACCCTCCTGTACCCACGCATCAAGTAATGGGTCAAATACAGTGTTCAACAGCACATCATATGTTTCTCTGCCTTCAACTGTCATGCAAGGAACAATTGCAAAAAAGTATCCACCTTGTTTCAGTTCAGCATGCCGTGATTGACAAATGTGCCTCCAGTCATTAGCAGAATGCTCTCTCCATGCAGCTACTAGTGCATCGTCATTGACATTAGGCGATGTAAACCGAAATGTTCCTGGCCGAGGTAGATTGCTTGGAGACAACCAGTGGAACGCCGTACCCGAAGTAGAGATATCAACGGAACCATTTGGTAGTAGCTGCGTTGTGAAAGATCCCGGGTTTGAAAAGATTTCAATATTGTGTTGTCGATTCCGTAGTGTAACATCTTTCATGCTCGAAAGCTCATTCAGTTTGCCGGTTGGAGATAAGTTTTGTGCGCAGAAGCCCCAGTCATTTGAATCCTGGTCATTCACCATTGCATCAATGTTCACATTTGGGGCATTGTCAGTAATATACTCAAGAAGGTACCTAGTTGCTAAGCAATCTGCCGCACCATAGTCGGCCACTGTTATCGGCGTGCTTTGATCATTCGACAGTGATATATGTACTACCGCATCTGAAATGTCAGGAAATAACTGGCGGTAACTTTCCTGTTGAGAACTTGAGGCAGCAGCATATTGTCCGCCGACAGCCATTGTGGTGAGTGACGCCTTGTCTGGGCATTCGCCGGGAGCTGCTTGTTCGTGCGCGTTATGATTTACCGCATGAAGAAGGATAAAGAAGACGGAGGCTTTCGTTTTCATGTATCTAGTAATTATTGCTGTTATAAGATTACGACTCATTTTGCTTTTGATTATTTATAACAGCAGCAGCAGCATTCAGCCACTCGGCAAGATAGATGGGCGGGTGTGTGAGAAGTTGGAGGGCGTCTTGCATCTTGCACCTTGCACGAATGCTCTCTCTCTGACAGTCGTCTGTGTGAATAATTTGCGGGCTAAATTGAGAGCAATTGAAGGGGAAAGTACTAATTCCTATCTATGTAAATAGCATTTGAAGGCCTAAGAGAGAGGTGTCTTTCACTACATCATATGTAAAATTTATCAACTCAACACTTCATCTCCCCTTGTAACATCTAAAGAATCCAGCACCTTCTTTTCTATCCTCAAGATCTAACACACCATAGGGAGAACCATTATAGTCCGCTTTATCAACGATTCGGTAAATATCTACTCCAATAATTGAGCCGCTGTTGGTCTCTGGGCCGCTAATGAAGAATGTTCTTTCTGCGAACTTGTTTCGCCAAAAGGCATGATATTCGACGTCATGTCCAATCGATTGACCTTTTTGATTTAGAAAACCAAGTGATGCAACCCATCTGTTTCCCACGAAGGCGCCTGTCACCGTGAAGTTCACGTCTTGTCTACTTACCCCCTCGGCTCGCTTCAACTCTTCTTTGCTAACATTATATATGGTAGAGAGATAGTCTCCCAAGTCATACTTCGGTAGCCAGTTATATACCGCTCTATCGTACAACCAGATTAGCTGGTCATCTTCGTTTCTCGACCATTCATACTCAATCCCAGACGAATCAATTCCATCTACTGAAAAGTCTTCTTCGAGATATTTGCAAGGCATTTCAAACTCACAATGGGCGCCAGTGTAACCATCGTGACACTCACAGGTCGAATCAATTACATCACCATGGTAGTTGCAATCTGCACGGCTGTCTACATCGTTGCATGCGATGGAGAAGCCGTCCGTAGACCCGATGGCGCCTCTACCTTTCCACACCTCCCAATCACTCGCCGCAACATCCAACAAGTTAAACTCCTTCGTTTTTGACGATCTCAAAAGCCATTGGCATTCTGTGTCATACTCTACATCATCCTCGGTTTTTACATGTCAGGGTGAAAGAATATACCCATCTATTGTTGCAATATCGTATCTCAGCTGGAATTGTCTCATTATACCTATAAGTTGGGCACACCTTGTTCTGTTCTGTATACCGCGGTCGGCCTTGATGCGTGCCATTTAGAGAATAATGCCCGTTAAAATACGCATACACCAAGGTTCTTTCGGTTGTGGAAGAATCTGCCCTGCTCCTTATCAACGCATTTCTCAAGATATCATCGCCTAGGCGCACTTTAATTGAGGAACACCAAAAGCGTCCATTCCACTGTCTAGAAGCAATTATCGACACCCCAATCAGCAAGCAGGATAGATTTAGAAGCATGGTACTCTTTACCACGACAGCACCTGCCTTGGAATACATTTGTGATCCACATTTGCGTCTGATTAATTTGAATCCTTGAATTTCTTGGTTGATGCTAGAGTCTTCAGTGGGGACATCTCTGCTTCTTCTACTTCTCCTTTTTTGAATTTTATACTCTTTCGAAGCAGCACGTAACATTCTCCGACCCAGCATGTATTTTTTTGACAGATCGTATGAAACATCGTCTAGTTTCTGGACAAACTCGAGGGCTAAGATGTCAAAGAATATACCAATCACGTTATCTGCTTGTACGATCGTAAGAAACAAGTTCAACAGGAATAAGTAGCCCATAAAAAGCCTCAGAATGCATGCGAGTACGAATCGAGTATATGACATGTCTGGATAGCTTATCTGAAGTGACTCTCTGGTAATCAGACGGAGTAAAATGAGAGCTTGCGGTATCTCCTCTTCCATCAACACTCCCACAAAGACTCCACAGTATTGAGCAATTAAGACACTTGTTTCCACTCTAACCGGTACGCCCAAATTGACAATAAAGCATTTTAATAGTACAGTTTACATTCAAACCAGGCAATACATTTCTACTCTTCAAACGTAGGTGTTTTGGTCCTCTGGAGCCGAGTTGCGTTAGGATTAGGGCTCAACATGGATGATACTGGCGTGGTGCTCCTCTTCCTTGCTTCCTCTTCAGCAGACTCCATCTCTTTCTCTCTTTGAGAATCATGACGTGCAACATCGCCGATATATTGCGACAAGAAGCTATCACTCGACGCACTAGCACGTTTTATATCTTCATGCTCAGTGATTTCCTCTGCTGAGGGTCTCCACTTTGGATCTGGATGAATCATTCTCTTGACGAGAGTGACCAAGCTCTCAGTGCGGCTTGTCGGTAGCTCTAGAGTTTCAGATCCACTCCGTAAATCGTGCCAACGATCTCCTTCTCGAGGAAGAGTCCACGTTGCTGATGCGGCAAGTTCATGTAGCGTTAATCCCAGGCTGAAAATATCTGCCCCTGGGTGTTTCGAACTAGAGGAGAGCAGCTCATTAGCCATATAGCTTGTATCTCCCTCTTGACCATCATCACTCGATCCTATGTCACCAGCAAGGCCAAAGTCTCCAATTTTGCATATTGTTCCCCATTTCGCGTTAACGACAAAAAAGATATTTGATGGCTTAATGTCATAGTGAACCATTCCGTGGGAATGAATGTGAAATAATCCACGAGAAATATCATGACATATTTGCCAAATATCTCTTTCGGGAATGAGGCGGTCTTGGAGCCTACCCTTCTTCATGTCACTATTACTGTCCAAACATGAAACAAGACTCGGGTATTTTACCACGTTCTTTTCCCAATCTGTCGTGAGAGACAATCTCAACTGCCGACAAGTTGCTCTGCTGCAAAGTTCTGTTTGACAGTAGAAGAATCCATCCTGTTGCCAAGCCCGGATGAAAAATAAGAGGTACAATCCGTAGTTATTTTTCTCGCCGTGGCTCCTTTGTTGTGACGCAGCCACTGCTGATGAAGAAGACACCCCCGAAAGTACAGCACTTTGGAGTCTCTTCATTGTATTCACTTCTGTCATTGCACGTTCTCTATCTTTGACACCGCGGAATTGTCTCCGTGTACGTTTAATTGCATAAAAGGCATGGTCCTTCTTCGACCTGACTTTGAAGACGTCAGCGAATGCACCACTACCTAGAATACTGACATTATCGAAATCAGAAAATGTAACTGGACCATCTGTATGGACTTCAAGAGAGACACGTGATTGTTGTTTCGTGGCTGACATTGAATCACTCTTGAGGGATGACGTTTCTTCCATGGAGGCATCACTCATCAAGCGACGAAACTGTGGTGCCCCTCCAATGTTTCTGCTACCTGGCTCTTCTTCGAATGAATCATGCTCGTCCTTTTCCTCTACTGGAAGAAAAGACGCTGTCAATGCGGGATGCTGCGCTGATTCAGTGGTGCCGCTCACGTCATGTTCTAACATTGAATCTTCCAATGAGGACAAATTGTCAAAAACACGAAGTGGGCACTCCGCAAGAACCTTTGTCGTGATGAGTGAGTTAGCACGTTGGAGATGTTGACCCTGACCGCCTTTATCAAGAACCGCTTCTGCATTGTGTGCCCAGGCTGGGGTTCGAATTGGAGTCGGAGGACAAAGTAGCTCAGATGCTTTCGACTGAGCTCCACTGTCTTTCGATCTCAGGCTGGACTGTGACGGCGTGAAAACATCAAACGCAGACGTGTCTGGCATGGGCCGGCTCGTCCGACGAGGGTTGAGGCGGGTAAAGCCAGAGGCATATGAGTTACGAGTTGTATTGTTTGCATTGACTGTCGATGCGGTAGCCTCACTTGCTTCCCCAGCAGAAAGAGTGGACATGTCTGCGTTATATGCTGCAGCAGTAGCACTGATTGGCACGTAAGTATTTTGCATCTCATCAACATTTTCTTCTTCATGATTGTTTTCTACACCTTTCATTGGTGAGCCAACACCACCCTTGTCTGCCGTCCCAACGTCATCACCATAGATTGGAGAAACGTCCAAGTTAAATTGTATCCGATGATGCTCAGGTGTTTTTGACTTTTGACCCAACAGCACTGTTTCTGTCTCCCTCGGTGAATTGAAATCCAATTTGGTTCCAGGAAGACCGGCTGCATCTTTTGTCTCATCCTCCTTATTCTCGATTATATCCTCCTCCATCACAGTGTCCGTCTCATCATCATCATCTCCTTCTTCCTGATGATTGTGAAGCGTATTAATAGAAGTTGGAACGTTACTCATACGGATGAGTTTATTCGTCATACTCATTTCGGTAGGTTCACTCCACTCCCCAGAAAGATCATTTTGATCAGAAGAGTCATTGCGTGCTACGAGTAGCGCATCAGATATTGCAGTATTCGTTTCTGCAACGTCAAAAGATTGTGTAGGAGCAAGTTGTATTGTGAATGTTCCTCCTCCTCCTCCTCCTCCCCCGGCTGCTGCTTTGGAAGTTGATGTTTTTGGTCGAAACAGACGGCGAGTTGCAGGAGAGTGCGGAGACCGCATGGTGACATCCTCTTCCGGAGGTGATTTTTTTGGACGAAGCGTCATTCTCTGTGGCAATAATCCACCCTGATGTTGTTGCTGTTGCTGCTGTTGTTGGTTTCTGTGAGTGCTACTACTAGTGCTCTTCGTCCCAAAAGATTCATCTAACCGAAAGGGGGTTGGATTATTACTCGTCGAATCACCTCCGCCTTCACCACCACCAACATTGTCAAATACTAGTCCACCCTCCTTTGCCGACGTTAACCCACGTGGATGAACTCGTGGTAATGATTCTGGAAAGGCATGAAATCGAAAGGGTGTTGCCGGTGATCTTGCGGTTGCGTTATTTCTGTCAATTGTAGAATTCTTAGGCGGAGAAGACGGTGGTGGCGGTGGTGGATGAGCAAAGGCGTTTGTTGTAGAGTCAGCTGCCTTCAAATAATCGGTGCCTGTACTTCCTTCACCTCCTCCAACCATCCCTATTGCAGCTCCCCCCGCACGTCTTTGCGAACGTCTTGACATCTTTGAGCCGGTGCCACCACCACTTTTTTTCATTCTATCTCCGTTAATACCACCTTTACCATAGACCGGTTTGGGAGAGAACAAGATCCCTCCACCCCTTTGTCGTTTGCTCACTTTTGAATTACTTGGTGGCCGAAGGGGCGTGCCTGGAACCTGCTGCTGCTGTTGTTGTGGTAGGTGGTGAAGATGCTGTGATGATAATTGTTTCCGAGTGGTGTTAAGAGTGCTACTCTCATTTCCAACCTCCCCATCCGCATCAAAATCTTGGCTTTTGTTTCGCTTTTTCGGAGACATGGATAACGATGCAGCTGATGCTGCGGCTGCCGCCGCTGCTTCGAAGGAAGCATTGAGTGAAACAGATGCCCTGCTACTTCTCCTCCCAGCAGAGGTTGTATCACCACCACCCCCGCCCTCGTCATCCTCAAGACTGTTGTGCAGTATTTGATTTATATCCGATGAATTAGTTTCGTTTATTGGAGAGCTGCTGCATCGCTGTGATCTTTCCTCATTATTTCCCCCGGCAATATTATTTGTTGCGGATGCTGTTGTTGTCAACGCCGACGCCATCATTTCCTGAGGTGCGGGTGATTTAGACGCTTGTCGTTTCCGAGGAAGAAGTGATGATGACGACGTGGAAGTATGCAAACATAAATCCTCATCTTTGATGCTGTGGTCATCACCACCATTATCGTGCGAAGGAGCCAGAATCATATCATCGTCTTCATCGGTGTCGTCGGACGCAGCCTTATTTGTTTTCTTGGCTCTGCCGCCACCGCCACCGCCGCTTGTACTTCTGGTTTGAGTCATGTTATTATTAAATGCCGATAGTACGCAGCAGATCCATACATGTGCCTTTTATATCCATGGGTCGGTTGTTCATCTAATAATTACTCCACCTTTGATTTTCGTCCAGAATGCAAAAAATGTGGCACGAGTCCGGCAAGAATGAAGGCCAAATCAAAGGGAAAGTCGTGTTATTGCAGTACTTATGATAATATCGGAAGCGAACAATATTATTTTTGAACTCTTCGCTGTTCGCACTTAAACTTCCGTTTGAGCTCTCCTACCATTTATTATTGTCTGGATTTTCCAGTGTGGGTTGTAGCTGTGAATGTCGCGTGACTCCGTATTTTTTGCAGGAAGGTGTTGGGTGTTGTGTGGCATGTAATAAGTCTGGCGGTGTTTGGTACCATATTCGGTAGATTCCTCTAGCTTACTACTGAAGTTGTTGTATTGAACTTGGTATTTGGTAGGAGTATGTACTACATAGGAGTATTTACTTATGGTATCTCTAGATAGCGACGTTATGCAAGATACGACAGTCGCACGGGGAAAGAACAGCAACATTGCAAGTCAAAGTGTAAAGTAAGTCTTAGTCAAAACACTGCCTACTTACGCCGAAATAGCGTCTTACCTCTTACCTACCCCAAAAGCTCATGTTACTCCAGCCTACTAACTGCGCCAACTTGCAACTTTTGCACATCAACGCAATGGATGCTCTCATAAAAGCTAAAAACAAACATCATGTCAAACCAAAGACAAAGACAAAGAACAATGTATAAGGGAGTTACCTCCCATCGGAACTGTCAAAGAAGGTTCTAACTCGAATAGATGATGGAAACATTTACGACCTAACCGATACCGACTTTGTAAGTCTCCACACCCGGGGGGCAACGATTCCATCACGTCACTCGTTCACAACAGAGATGCGACGATTCCCTTCCTTCATACTCATTCTCGCGATAAGAATGTACAGTTATTACTCAAGAAGTATCTTCTTCAAGATTCCCAGGTCATCGAAGAGGCAGAACGACAGACACCCAAGATGCAGCGAGTAGATCAACGATTGGTAGACCTTTACAGACGTTGCGAGGGATTGAGTTTGAGTTGGAGTAGCATTTTGGAGTGCGAGGCGATCGGTTGGCGATGACGATAGGACATCTATCTTCCTTCCTCCTTTCAAAATTCCAAAAATTACGCACGAAGTGCAGCGCGCCACTACATGCACCACGCACCCACTGCCATAGACATAGCTAGACTGCCATTCGCCTACTTCATACACTGATACTGATCTATCGATGGTAAGTGATAAGCACCATGGTCCTCACGTCTCCCTATAGCCGGGGAGTTAGGTTACTGCTCTCGTCAACATCAAGAAACAGTCTGTTCTCTCCTCCTCTTCGTCGGCCAAGCTACAACTACAACAACGCAAGCCGTATCCTGTTCAGCAGCGCACCATCTCCTGCCACCTCCGACGATTACAACAGTGAACCATCCTTTGAAAATAGAATAAAACCTCGGGTATTAATTCTGGGTTCAGGCTGGGGAGGGTTTACGCTGGCTCGTCGTCTCGACAAAGAGTTATTTGATGTCCGTGTCATATCTCCCGCCAATCACTTCTTATTCACTCCATTACTACCCTCCACTGCCGTTGGTACGTTGGAATTTCGAGCTATTCAAGAACCAGTTCGTACCATCAAGGGATTGGGGCATTACTATCAAGCCAAAGCGCGTGATATTGACAGTACGAAACAGATTGTCACTTGTGAGGATTTGTATAAGGGTGTCAGGTTTGATGTCGAGTATGATTATTTGGTTGTTGCGGCTGGGATGAAGAGTCATACATTTAATACGCACAAGTGAGTAGCAATGTTTTATGCTTGATATGTTCACATTATATTATGTTATGTGCACGTGATGTGCATCGTTTCTAAAGCTATCAATTCTGTTCATCTATTTCTCTACCCCAGTATCGAGCGACTAGAGGGAGTTGTAGTGTTCTTCTTAAAACACCTTTTCCACGCACGTCAAATTCGTAACCGAATTGTGGAATGTTTCGAGCGTGCATCCAATTATACAATTCCAAAAGTCCAACGTGATAGATTGCTCACGTTTATTGTTGTTGGTGGCGGGCCGACTAGTTGTGAATTCATGGCGGAGCTGCACGACTTTATCACAAAGGATGTTAAGAAGTGGTATCCAGAATTGACGAAGCATATCAAACTTGTGCTGGTGGAGGCAGGACCTGGAATTTTGGGCTCATTTGATAAAGCTTTGAGTGAATACTACTTGCAAAAGTTGAAGGAAAAGAATATTGATGTAAGATTAAACACGGCAGTCGCAGGTGTTGACGAGAGGTATATTGAGGGTGAACAAATCACTGTCGCTAGATTCGCAGACGGAACAGAAATCAATTTTGGAACAATGATTTGGTCAGCAGGACTCTCGCCTGTGAAAATGATTTCCAATTCTGATTTCAAGCTAAACCGCAGTCGAATTGTCGTGGATGAATATCTTCGTGTTCCTGAGACCAAAGGTCGAGTTTATGCACTTGGTGATTGTGCGGCAAGTCCTGATGAGCTACCTCCAACTGCCACTGTCGCGGAGCAACAGGCGTTGTACCTTGCGGATTGTTTCAACAAATACTATTCAGCGGTCGATGTGACCGATGAAAAGAACAAAGATGATGAGATACCATTACCCGGAAACGTGACACCATACCTGATGCCCTTCAATGCACTCAATTTTCTCAATAAAGTCTTCTGCAAAGCGGCGCCTCAATTCCAGTACAAAAATCGAGGGGCAATGGCATCTATGGGGTTTGGAGGCGGTGTGACGGATTTGAAGCATACAGATCTGCCTTCGCCCAAAACAACAATGAGCGGAAAAGCAAGTTACCTGGTTTGGTCTTCTACCTATCTGACAAAGCAGCTGTCGCTTCAAAATACGATTCTGATTCCTATGTATTGGTTCAAAGCTTGGATGTTTGGAAGAGATATCAGTCGCTTTTGAAAAAATATACACCTGAACAAGGTTAGATGCACTCCTTTAATTAGACGACGTCTCCTAAATAATGGTTATAATATGGCTAGCCAAGATCCTTAGTTCAACTCCTTAGCTCGCCCCCCTCCAAAAGCACGTGCCCATTTGTCATTTGTTACTGAAGAAGTAAGACTTCTATTACCTACTTCTTGCAAGGCACTGAGTCCTCATCATCTGATATGAGATGTTTCCGCTCGCTCTCCATATTATGATCAAGTCTTTTCAGGACACGGCGCACGGATACCGTTTTCAGAAACCATCACCCCAAAGATTCACGTCATGTGTATGGTACCGGAGCCAGCAGGCGGGCGCGCGCGGCGACCAACAGCACCAACTCTTCCCCTGACCAACCTCGTCCAACGACGTCCAACCACTTCCCACTACTGCCAGTGCGTTCGGCTCGAGAAGTTGAGAGATAAGTAGCCTCTATAATAGAACACCAGCATGAAGCAAGCAATTTCCTCCTCCGCTGCGCTGGCAGTAACTGTATCTGGAGCGGTAGCAGCGACGGTCGCGTTGCTCTACACTCGCCGGCAAGTCAAGAAGCAAGAAGCAATAATTTCCAAGCTAGAAGAGACAAGGCAAGCTGAACGGACGGGTCGCATAAGAGCTGAAATGAAGTTACGAACACATTTGAAGAGTCAAGAGATCAACAAAGCTGCTGATACTTCCGATCAAAGCGATGATTCTACAAACGAGCACAACCACTTACAACTTCAATGTATTGGAAAGATTGTTTCACCGTATACAAAACGAATGGGCACCCCGCGTCAAGGCGCTCTTGTCCCTACCGGCAAAGGATACGTTCAACTAGAAATACCGATCGAATGCGTAGAAGGATTGGAATTGTATTCTCATGCATGGGTATTATTCTCCTTTCATGCTAATACAGACATGCCAACTGCAAAAGCAGACAGAGGATTCAAGAATCTAACCAAGACAAAAATACGCCCACCTAGGGGGAATGGTATCAAGGTCGGAATGCTTGCGACGAGGTCACCGCATCGACCAAATAATATTGGTCTTAGTTTGGTGAAGATAGTTGGTGTTGACAAGAAGGGGAAACGACTTCATATAGCAGCATTAGATCTTGTGAATGGTACGCCTGTTTATGACATCAAGCCTGTAGTTCCTTGGGATGAGCCAGGACATTTTGATGGCGAAAAACTAAAAGTTCCAACGTGGGTAAGTCAAGACGATGAATTGAAATCGGTGGAATTCTCCTCGGCTGCTAGAGAACAAATGGTAAAGCTCGTCAAAGATGGAAAGTTGACACCAGCATACAACAAGAAAGATGGACTAAATGATGCCATGAAGACTATTCAAGAGATTCTTGCGCAAGATCCCAGATCATCCAACACAAATACCAACAAACGTGGTTCGGAATCCGCAAGTAAAGTGTACTCCATTTTGTTTGCCTCTATTGAGGTCCAATTTCGAGTGTTACTAGATGGGGTGGTAGTCGAAAATGCGATGGATGCAGATTTGTCGAAAGCGGAAATAGTTGACGGCATCCCGGTGCTTGGAAGTTCATCATTAAATTAAGAGACGGCAGATGCAAGAGAGAGTATGCAAGTACAATAATCAGAAAGGAAAAAGACGCAATCTAGAGAGACATTGTACTATTTTGATCTCGATGGATGGAGATGGAGAGAACAAGACTTCCCAAGAGCTTCTTTTTCACTCAGAAAAATCGTTGTCGTTTCCGCCCCCCACTGGAATAGGCTTCTTCGTATGCAATTATTGGCGGAGACGACGTGTCGGAATTGGAATTATGTTGGCAGGGGTCGGTTGGTGATGGTGTAGCAGTACGAGAAAAATTGGGGTCAGCCTCTTTGCCCGTTGCGTTGTACTTTGCTACCTCATCGTCCGTAGACTTTTCTTCTATGTCTTTGATACGTTGAGCGTTATGACTATGCACCGATCGCAACTTGTTTATACAATCTATCACGGCAGCATCTGTTGTGTAATCAATCTTCGCTTTGATATTCGAGAGACATTGAGTGACTGCGTCTGGAGATGCTTTGGAGTTTATTTCCAACGTCAGAACAATGGCTGCCACAGCTATTGTTGATGCTCGGTGTGCGACAAAGAAACCATCACATGCTGCCAGTTCAATCATGAATTGACAACTTTCGATGACGCTTGAAATTGCTGCTGGAGGCTCACTCGTTAGCCTATTCAAAAGAATCAAGCAAAAAGTGCTGCTTGTAGGCGGAAAGAAGAAAGATTGATGGCTACGCAATAGCTCCTGTTCCATCGCAAGAATATCTTCCCTCCGGAACGCATTCTTGGTGTAAAGTACCAACTGTTTGGAAAGGGAACAGAACAAACGTCAACGTGTTAGAGAAAAGTGGGACAATGCCAATGATAGCAGAGTAGACTCAATCCACTCACTGCAGAAACCTTGAGATGTCGCTTTTGATGTAGTTTTGAGGAAACAAGTAGACTAGCTATTGCAGCGACTTGAAATTGATCTCTCTTCAGCTCACTCTGTGCCATCATCAAGCGGTCAAAATAGTTCAGTGCAATCAGTGCTTTTGGATAACGAAATGTAGGGTGAGATGTTACGGAGAGACAAAGGTTCTTGCAAAGCAAGCGTTCGCGAGTACATACCAGTGTCCCTCTTCATCAGAAAATCATCCGCAACTCGAAGCATCCACCTTGCGATTCGATACCTCCAATCTATTTTGCTGTCTGCTTGACGCAACATTCTGTTGTAACCTTCGACGCTAGATCGCCATCTGTACTTTGATTCTACGAGCTGAAGATTCGAAAAATGATCCTCATCGCTGCTGAGGGCATCATTCACGAACAGAAAGTCGAAATGCGAATCTCCCATTCCAACGTTCGGCATTGTTCGACATGAAGTGGTCGATACGAACCGTATCGTAGCCGGCCGAAAGTGCTCGTCGAAGATTTTCCGAATCTCACTTGCGCATCTCGCATAAGAGCTGAAATGAAGTTACGAACACATTTGAAGAGTCAAGAGATCAACAAAGCTGCTGATACTTCCGATCAAAGCGATGATTCTACAAACGAGCACAACCACTTACAACTTCAATGTATTGGAAAGATTGTTTCACCGTATACAAAACGAATGGGCACCCCGCGTCAAGGCGCTCTTGTCCCTACCGGCAAAGGATACGTTCAACTAGAAATACCGATCGAATGCGTAGAAGGATTGGAATTGTATTCTCATGCATGGGTATTATTCTCCTTTCATGCTAATACAGACATGCCAACTGCAAAAGCAGACAGAGGATTCAAGAATCTAACCAAGACAAAAATACGCCCACCTAGGGGGAATGGTATCAAGGTCGGAATGCTTGCGACGAGGTCACCGCATCGACCAAATAATATTGGTCTTAGTTTGGTGAAGATAGTTGGTGTTGACAAGAAGGGGAAACGACTTCATATAGCAGCATTAGATCTTGTGAATGGTACGCCTGTTTATGACATCAAGCCTGTAGTTCCTTGGGATGAGCCAGGACATTTTGATGGCGAAAAACTAAAAGTTCCAACGTGGGTAAGTCAAGACGATGAATTGAAATCGGTGGAATTCTCCTCGGCTGCTAGAGAACAAATGGTAAAGCTCGTCAAAGATGGAAAGTTGACACCAGCATACAACAAGAAAGATGGACTAAATGATGCCATGAAGACTATTCAAGAGATTCTTGCGCAAGATCCCAGATCATCCAACACAAATACCAACAAACGTGGTTCGGAATCCGCAAGTAAAGTGTACTCCATTTTGTTTGCCTCTATTGAGGTCCAATTTCGAGTGTTACTAGATGGGGTGGTAGTCGAAAATGCGATGGATGCAGATTTGTCGAAAGCGGAAATAGTTGACGGCATCCCGGTGCTTGGAAGTTCATCATTAAATTAAGAGACGGCAGATGCAAGAGAGAGTATGCAAGTACAATAATCAGAAAGGAAAAAGACGCAATCTAGAGAGACATTGTACTATTTTGATCTCGATGGATGGAGATGGAGAGAACAAGACTTCCCAAGAGCTTCTTTTTCACTCAGAAAAATCGTTGTCGTTTCCGCCCCCCACTGGAATAGGCTTCTTCGTATGCAATTATTGGCGGAGACGACGTGTCGGAATTGGAATTATGTTGGCAGGGGTCGGTTGGTGATGGTGTAGCAGTACGAGAAAAATTGGGGTCAGCCTCTTTGCCCGTTGCGTTGTACTTTGCTACCTCATCGTCCGTAGACTTTTCTTCTATGTCTTTGATACGTTGAGCGTTATGACTATGCACCGATCGCAACTTGTTTATACAATCTATCACGGCAGCATCTGTTGTGTAATCAATCTTCGCTTTGATATTCGAGAGACATTGAGTGACTGCGTCTGGAGATGCTTTGGAGTTTATTTCCAACGTCAGAACAATGGCTGCCACAGCTATTGTTGATGCTCGGTGTGCGACAAAGAAACCATCACATGCTGCCAGTTCAATCATGAATTGACAACTTTCGATGACGCTTGAAATTGCTGCTGGAGGCTCACTCGTTAGCCTATTCAAAAGAATCAAGCAAAAAGTGCTGCTTGTAGGCGGAAAGAAGAAAGATTGATGGCTACGCAATAGCTCCTGTTCCATCGCAAGAATATCTTCCCTCCGGAACGCATTCTTGGTGTAAAGTACCAACTGTTTGGAAAGGGAACAGAACAAACGTCAACGTGTTAGAGAAAAGTGGGACAATGCCAATGATAGCAGAGTAGACTCAATCCACTCACTGCAGAAACCTTGAGATGTCGCTTTTGATGTAGTTTTGAGGAAACAAGTAGACTAGCTATTGCAGCGACTTGAAATTGATCTCTCTTCAGCTCACTCTGTGCCATCATCAAGCGGTCAAAATAGTTCAGTGCAATCAGTGCTTTTGGATAACGAAATGTAGGGTGAGATGTTACGGAGAGACAAAGGTTCTTGCAAAGCAAGCGTTCGCGAGTACATACCAGTGTCCCTCTTCATCAGAAAATCATCCGCAACTCGAAGCATCCACCTTGCGATTCGATACCTCCAATCTATTTTGCTGTCTGCTTGACGCAACATTCTGTTGTAACCTTCGACGCTAGATCGCCATCTGTACTTTGATTCTACGAGCTGAAGATTCGAAAAATGATCCTCATCGCTGCTGAGGGCATCATTCACGAACAGAAAGTCGAAATGCGAATCTCCCATTCCAACGTTCGGCATTGTTCGACATGAAGTGGTCGATACGAACCGTATCGTAGCCGGCCGAAAGTGCTCGTCGAAGATTTTCCGAATCTCACTTGCGCAATTTTTTTTCAAAGATGTGATCAAAGCCGAGGAGATATTATGATACTTAGCGATGAGGAGCCGAGGGGGAGGAGACACGGGAGTGACCTGCTACTTACTAGCAAGTATTTGAATTGCTTGGAGATCGGGCCAAATTCTGAAAGGTCAGCTTGGCTGGAGGCAGAATCAAGCCTAATTTACAGCTATTATACAATACAAACCCAACCTATATATCACGCACACGCACACATTAGGAGATGCAACAAACCTCACTCCTAATCTCCCGTTTCATTCTCTTCTTCCACAACGGCGTTGGATCTTTGATGTCAGCACTATCAAATTGGATACGAGACAAAAACGTCGCATAGACAGGTCGATGATCACTGATTTTTATTTCTGGCTGAGAGCAGTAAGACAAGACTTGTGTGTTGACATCTTTCTTGTACAAAATTCTATCTGTCCATGATGGAACTCTTCTTCTGTGAGAAGAGTCATAATGATCTGCATCAAAAACAAAAGAAGGTTAGCTTTCGTGGCACATGCTGCGACTTGCAAAAGGGAGAAGACTTTGTCGATCTTCTGTCCTTACCTGAATCATGATCAAACTTGTATGTTGGGAAGAAGTTCAGCGGACCCTCGTCAAATCCACTAAACACTCGATTGAACCTCATCAGCATCGTCAGCTGATCGCAGCAAAGCAAAGCATCATGCATATGAGATTCAAGCATTGCGTCCACAACCTCTCTAGTACCATAGATTCGAAAATTGAGGTCACCAAACCAAAATACTTTGTCAAACACATCTATGAGTGGGTTTAATTGAGGTCCGCTATCGGTCCGCAGGTCATTGCTACTGTATTGGGGCAACCCAGGACCAGGTGTAACATCTTCATCATCATCATCCTCTTCATCTTTGTCACAGTAGCCTGTGGCACATTCTTCTTCGCTGCTAGTACTCTCGCTGACCTCACTATTACTTTTCTGCTGGAGTAGACTAGCAACAATGTGATTTGATATTCTTCGAAATTCGTTTGTTCTTCGTATTGTTGCGTGTTGATGTGCAGCTAGATGAGCACTTATAAAGCAAAACGAAGAGTCGGATACTTTGAATGAAACGGAGATGCCCCCCTTGTTACCCAATTTATCTCCCAATCCAGTCGCTACTGCTACCGATCGAACATCAGAGATAAGAGGAGTGATTGCCTTGTTTGCGAAGACGATGCTACTCGAGAATGATGAAGAGACTATGAATTCAGATTTTCACTTCAAAACACTCGGCTGCGCAAGAATAATTTTTCAAGACTTGCATTCGATAACTTACATATGTGACGCCTGCAAGGAGTGACTACACAACACTTGGTAGTCTTCACCCAACGCTTCTTCAATGCATCTAGTCCACTTTGGTTTGGAGGGGTTAAACATGGATTTCGCAAATGAATTCTCGCACTCTTGACTTCCAAAGGCTATCAAGTGATACTTGTGGGGAAACAGCAGCCTTGCCAGGTAGTCTGGGCGTGGTGGCTCTTTCGCCTGCTGGTTCCACGTTACAACTCTAATTAGGATATCACCTGAAGTTTCAACTTGAGATAGTATTTCTTCATGACACTTTGGTAGAGCAATAAATTTAGAAGATATGCATTCGTCTGAAAGAGGCTTGGGCCAAGATTTTATCAAAAATGGAGTTGGAACAAATTGTCTTCCAGCTGATGTGATCATGAAGGAGCTTTGGAGAGGTCGACCGAATCACAAGGTCCATCGCATTCAATTTCACTCAGGAAAGAAGGATTGTTGTAGATCGAGCCATGAACGTTGTATTTACTGAAGGCCTCTCGTTGAACTCAAATTAAATAAGTAAAGAATTTGGATAGATTAGAGTCACGCGGTTAGGATAGTGATTATATTATATATTATAGCATACTGCACTAATACTAATATGCTTATTCATGCTGCTCGGGAAGGATAAATGTAGGTTCGTTTTGGCCCAAAAGGCCCCACGCTTATGTGCACAGATATTTCCCCTGAAGGAAAAAATATTCATAGACAAGTTGGACGTTAGATAAGATATCACAACTAAAACTGAGACAATCAACCGCCCCCTATTAGAGCACTTACCATTTGGTCCATGTCCAGTAATAGGCATATCCGAATTCTTTCTATTGAACGGCAATATATCTCCTTTTGCCCATGGCCAACATCTGGGTCGATGATCTCTTCCCATATTCATAAATGAATTCTTATCTGCCCACCACATGTTTACTTCATACCGGTCATCAAATGTTACCACAAAGCGCCAAACGTCTCGTGCATCAAATGGAATCAAGTCGATCCATGGTCCATCTTCACTACTTCTTCTCATGTCATAATCAAAGTTGAGTCTATTATGAGTGGAAGAAAGTAAGGTATCGTTAACTCATTGTGTTTGCGAATTGAAGCAAAGGATACATAAGGTCCACACTCACCTTGCCTCACAAACCATCGTCTGCCCATGCAAAGCACCATGACATTTCAAAAAATAATCCTCGTAATACTGCTTCTTAGAGAGGGGCATTCGTTCCCATGCCCCTACCCACGCCAAATCAGGCTCAACATTCTTGATTTGTTCACCAGTCTCATGAAATCGAACCGCATCCGCACAACACATGGATCCTCTGCCAGGACCAGAATCTTCCATCGATGATGATGGGTGCCAATTCGGAGATGGTCCAACGGAAATAACCTCTCCCGACAACCGAAAGGGCAAACGGCGGATGTGATCTTGTAGAAAAATTGTCAATTCGATACGTTGACCAATGGCAGGTTTGACGCCTGTTCTGATGAATGGACGTTTTTGGTTCCCTTCGCAGTCGGCGGAAAATTGATCATTGACAAATGTTTGATGCATTTGAGATTTGATCTCATCGGATATTGGTGTACCACCGTCCATCGAGGAACGATGATCAGAGTCTGTTTTTGTACTACAAAAAGTATTTGATTCAGGGAGACTCATGTCGTCCGGCTGACAGGTTGTCGATGCTTACTGTATTATTGAGAAAAAAATTATAGCGGTGGGCAGCTACTTAGCAGGTCCAAGTCCAAGGTATCGTCGCGGGTTTAAAAGGCTTTGCGTGCTACCAATATTATCGATAGATAATGCAGGAGGCCAAGGACCAAGGGAACTATGCCTAAAAACAACGCAAGGCACGCACGAACGACCAGATCAGAGGCGTCATCACAATCAGCCTTCTCTCAGAGAGACAGGTATCTCTAGACATGTAGAGCCGACACGGATCACGCTAAGACTTGCATGATTCGCAAGAATTACTGACCTTGCTTTTTACGTCGAATTGGAATATTCGAGAAAGAAAAAGTCATTTGAGGATACTTTCGTGTCTGTTTCTTCGCTCGAGGTCACCAAAAGTCACATTGCATAAGTATTGTATTTACAGAGGCAACTAGAGAGGTACAACACAACCTACACCAACCATTGCATCGCACCTCGCACCCCACCCAACTACGATCTCTATCTTCTGTTTTAAGCTCAACTGCTTTCATCTGCGGCTGCGGCGTGGAGTGACCGCAGCCAGGCAGCAACATTCATCAATATCAATGCATGAGAGCACAGATTTTCTTAATAATGCTCGCACATAATGGTGTCCATAACAATAATACTATCTCTCCTCTGCACAACTGCCGTGGCAGCAACAGCTTCAGATGAAGCCGATCTCTACCGGAACGGGGGAGTGAGAGGAGGAAACAATACGAAACAGCAGCAGCGGGAGCATGGCCGATGGATGCAAGAAGCAGCCCCATTGGGGATGCCAGCACTACCACCCACGGATTCACCAGAAGCAACCGATGAAGTTCATTACTCTCCAATCTATAACACCCGCATGAAAACCTGCAGAGGTTTTGAGTCAGAGGGACTCAAAGGATACACAACACTCGATGACTTGCGGCATGATTTACAATTGTACTTTTATGATATGAACGGATACAGCTATCATCGCACTGCTGCGGATATTGCGGCTGCTTTAATGACAAATTCACCAACTGGCCATCCCTCCGCTTCGCCCTCCGTGTCACATAAACCAACAATTGCAAGTTCGGATGTGCCTTCGACTATTCCTACACAACAACCAGTGACTGCAGCACCTACAGATGAACCCACATCTTCAGTACGACTTCCGGTGGTACCTACGAAAAGTCCATCACCAACAATGTTACCAAAATTTGCGGCTGGCTCATCTCCTGGATTATTGTTTGGAACAGATGTGGTGGACAACGATGATGATGGTACCTTTTCTCCTACCGGTGCAATACCCAGTCTTCGTACGGCATCACCTTCGAGAACACCCACGTCGAGGCCAATCGAGATAGATGAGAATATGATTAACAGGAGCAATAGAAAACGTCATAGAGAACATAGTAATGCTGCAGTTGGCGGTGTAAGGAGACGTTTACAAGAACGAGAGATAACTACCACTGATGCTACAAAAGCCTTGGATGAGGACGTCACCATGCTGGATGGTGAGGAGGTACTATTTCCAGCGACTGAAAAAAGTTTTGTTGCAGTAGCTAGTCCAGAAGAAGAAGGCGGAATATACTTTCACATTTGTCCAGACACAAAATTTCAATTCAACAGTATTCTTGTGGCCAAATTGACATTTCTCCCGTTAGTATTGGAAAGTCCAGTACGACAGCCAGTTAAGCTTGCTTGTCTCAAGAAACATACTTGCACTTTTAGCGGAGGCGATTATCACATTATCTTCAATAACAATGGACTTCCGGAGGACAGCTTGGGTGAAAGCATTGTGGACAACCAACACAGCACTATTACAGTATCGGGGATCACTTTCCAAGAATCAGAAGAGGCATCCATTGTCATGAATGACCCTCGAGGTAAAGTCATATTTGACAAGTGCAAATGGGAGAACAATGAGGGTGAGGCAATCGTCGTCGATGGAAAATACTCCGGAAAGAACTTGGAGAGAGAATATTATGGCGTGGACGACTTTATGTTGCCACCAGGTAAAGACAATCCGTATGCTTCGACAGAACCTACTGTGCCTGCTGTAACGACTCCATTTGCATTCTCTTCGACAACGGTAAGGGCGATGACGACAGAGCTAACCAATGTTGTAACTACTGATGCACCTGGCACTGAAAGATTGTTGGAAGAAACGAGTGCAGCTGTCCCAAAGTCTTTGATTCTTATCCGAGAAAGCACATTCACCGTAAGTTAGAACGCGTTTTCATCGNCTGTCCCAAAGTCTTTGATTCTTATCCGAGAAAGCACATTCACCGTAAGTTGGAACGCGTTTTCATCGCTGTTTTTTTCTTTCCATGTGATATCTAATTGATCAAACTTTGTGATGTTATCATATTATATGAATGCAGGGCAACAAGGGAAAGGCTACCATTGCCGTCGACTCGTTCTCCGAAGATGAAGGGACAGATTCTGACCCCTCTGCTACAGGTTCAATACATTTAGAATTAGAGGGGAGCACATTTTCTTCCGAGCGCGTTGGAACGTCAGTCATTGTCACGAGTGGAGCAACAGTCTCATCAACTGGGAATGTGTTCGAGAGGAATACTGCCAGCTCAATGATCCAGACCAACTCTGGCACGATTACAATCACTGATACCAAATTTGAAAATAATGTTGTGACTGGAGGAGATGGAGTTGTGGTGGTTGATTCATATTCCAAAGTCGGAGACACCAACTGTGTTGAAGCGAGTGGAGAACAGGTGACCGCCGCGGCACCTGTCAGCTCGAGACAGGGTGATCTGTCTTCTGGCATATGTGAGGGGACCGTCGTTATGAACGTTGGCACTTGTCGACCTTTTGGTCAAGTTTGTGACCCGTACGCAACTCCCGAATACTTGCACATACCAGATGTGATGGGAAACAATACCTTGGTAGACGCAAGTGACTTGGAGGGAGAAAACGGAGTCGAGGATGGGAGCAACTTGGAGGATGGGATCGTAGACGAGACAGCTCCAATAATTGATGTGGCACAACCTGGAGTTACAAAAGATTGCCACGACAATTGGACTGATTTGAAGTACGCCGTTGAAAACAGAATAGTGGATGGCCTCGAAGTCCTTAGTCACATAGGCAGTCTTTACTTTAAGATTTGCCCCAATTCAACATTAGATGCAAGCAGCGGGCCCATTGTTATCGACTATGACTATGTTACTGTCCAATGTGGAATCGAGGGGCAAAAGAGTGACAACTGTCAAATCATTGGTGGCTTTGCTCATTTCCACATCGTCGGTACGTCGACTGAAATTGAATTGGCTGGACTGAGGATGTCATCATCGAAGGGATCTTCCATTATTGCTGCTGGTACGAAGGATGCGACTCTCAAAATCAATGATTGCGAGTGGATGGCGAACAATGGGGCAAGTGCTGTACTCATCCGCAACAATGCAACTGTCGATGCCAGCAATACTACTGGAATCCTGGATGTTTCATCTATGTTAGGTGCCTCGGAAGCAGCCATGTCTGTTGTCTTGTCAGGTGTTGGTTTCATGCAAAATGTTCTTACTTATGGCACAGTCGTGAATGTTGGTGGATCACTGACCATTGACAAGGGGCGATTCAACGGGAACGAAATTAGAGTTGGAGATATTGCAGTGATGGAAGGCGGTGAACTCTTTATTCGTAATAGCTGCTTCGATGAATCTGCAAGCATGATGCCTGGAACCATTTTCATAGACGAGACCTCCTTCTTGCAGGAAAATGTGAACACCTTTGGATTTGACAACACTGATGGAGGCTTTGATAACGGTTTAACTTGCACGGACATCTTCGCCGTAGCTGTTGGGTCCGACTGTTCGACAGCAGCCACTTGCAATGGCACATGCACTACCTTCACATCAAAAACCTGTCCATTAGATGTTACTTCATTCCCAACAATTACTCCCGGGGGAACAGATGAAGGAGAAAATGAAGCAGCAGCTCCGGGCACAGACTATGTTCGAAGTAAAAACCCTACGGACACAGCAAGTATTGTACCGGTCGTCATCGCCGTCTTAGTATGTGCTTTCATTGTGTTCGGCCTATTTTTCATCATCTTCAAACGCAGAAGAAAGAAGCCTGCGTCTGAAGCAGAATTTCAAGGCGAATTGTCTCAAGTCGACATTGAGAATACCATTTAGTGATATCAAGAACGGAGGCGTTTGGAACAACTTTCTTCATATGTATGTTTCATGATCAGTAAATTATTTAGAAAATGCTTTGATTGTCACACACTACTACCTACTTATCCTTTCACAAGCGTTTCAAGCTCTTGCGCTCTCCCAAATCCCATAGATGCAACTGCTTTGATCTGATCCACAGAGAGTCGAGTTGAACTGCCCTTCTTGTGAAACTCAACAATTTCTTTGTTCGTATTGCAAACAACGGTGACAGAATTACCAGACGAGACGTCTTCTTCGAGATGGGTAGGGTCAACTAGTAGAATATCTTGTGAACTGCCATCATCATCTGAGGGAAGAACTGCAACAGTAAGAGGAACTGGAAGTGGTCCCAACGTAAGAGACTGTCCCTTCCTTCGTTCAAACTTTGTGTTGTTGTTGATTGCCCCATCAAGATCTTCGTTCGAAACAATCCTCACCCCTCCACTTCGTCGATCAACCTCTACCACCGGCAACCTCAAGTCACCCAACGCCGCACAAGCACATAGTAAACTAGCATCCCACAAATTACCATCATGATTAATAATTTGAATCGAGATACGAACTCTCCAAGCAGACTTGCCCGGTTCAATTCCCAACTGAGTTGGGTCAATGAATCGCGAGGAGCGTATGGTGCGTCTTATCCAAGACTCGATCTCTTTTGTATCAGTGGGTTGCAGCTGTGTATCACTTCCACTTGCCGTGCCATCGGTAAGGGGCACACTATCGTTGACAAGAGTAGATTTCCCACCGACATTGGTAATTTTCCCAGATTGATAATTGTAAAATGGACTAGATGTGTCGACACTTTCCCTCCCTCCAATATCAAATCTTGGTCCACTGAGTGGACTCGCAGATACGGATACGTCAATATCACCGTGTGTTGGTGTGGATGGACCAGGATGTCCTACTAATAAAGTGCATGCTGCAATCACTCGTGTGGAGGAACCAGTAGTATTACTGTTGGAAGCATTATCATTGCCAAATGTCACCATCGCCGAGCCATATGCATTACGTTGCAAGAAGGAAGTGAGAACAGTGATTGGTCTGGAGGTATGGAATGGCCGACCGTCAGGGCGTACATTGTTTGATGTGAATTCTCCGAGATAATTCTTCGATTAGCATGTGATGTGTGTCGATTAGAAGATGGGTTCGAGGAGTGGCGATGGACAAATTCATACGAGATGGCACGAAAATAGATGAAATGAGTCGTCTGCGACTACTTACCTTTGGCTCAAGTGCGCGATAAGCGTCGAGAATCCATTCTCTTCCGTCTTGGGCATTGTGAACAGATGTCATGATGGTTGTGATGGATGTGTATTTTCTGTCTTCTAATGAGGCGCAACACCACTCAACAAACACGAGAAGGCAAAGAAGATGGCGGTATCTTGGTGTGGGAGATAATACTTAAGTAGCGAGAGAGGGTCACTAAAACGACGACTTGCCAATCGATGAAACCAATAATGTACAATACGTGATGCATGCATAAGTAGTAGGTTGGAGGTTGGTAGAGATTTGTTGTTGTTGTGCAACAAAAGCAACAAAGCAAAGTGAGAGCAAAGAGGAGCCTGAAAAAAGCGAAGAGAGAGAGAAGAGTCGACGGACTGACGTACAATACTCGTTTGAAGTTTGAAGTAACAGTGAACCTTTGCACGGACACGCGTCCTAAGACGCGGCGCGAACGCGAGAAGGGCGCTCATCCTCTCCCACGTTCTGTATTTTCTCATTTTTTCATAGACACACATAAGTACAGACATGAAGAAACACACTTTGTCTCGAACTTCAACATGTAGTCGTGTTGTCATCAATTAAATGTGACGTAGATGATGTCTTTATGGGTTGACGTAAATAATGGTTTCTCGAATTTTTGAATATTTAGACAAACAAGAGACCTCGGCGAGAAAGAGATCTTGTGTGTCACGATGCAGCATTGGCCGGGTTCGCCAGGTTCAGCTGCGCGCAGCCTGAGAAGTTGCCCAAAGATTTGCAAATCTTTGGGAACTTGGCAAAAGTGCAGCATTTATGCGACAAAATCTGATCCTTACATCATTACTACACAGCCACAAAAACCACAACATCTCTCGACCCCCTATCTGATGCAAGAACAATACAATGACCACCATGTCAACAAATAATGATGGGGGCGTCTTGACGGAGTGGGCTGCGCTTGTCCACCGGGAGAGGATGGGAGCTTACCGCATGTCGCCTGCGAAGGCCAAGCAGGCTCTGCCCGGCACATCGCCTGCGTCGTCAGCAGTTGATCTCATGGAGGAAGATGGTGATAACATGTCTCTTCCCTGTCCTTCGGCTTGGCGTGAAAAAATTGTGGAGTGGTGCTTCCAGGTTGTTGATCATTGGTGAGTGTCGGTGCGGATAAGTCCGGAATAAGTCCTACAGCCTTAAATCATTGTCCATCACCGAGAGAAGCCTCTTTTCTAACATCACTCTGCGCCCCTCTTTGTATACCCTATACCCCCTCCCCTTAGCGACATGGATAGGGATCTCGTATTCATTGCAATGTCATACTTTGACAGATATCTCTCTCGCTACTCCGTAGACGAGACACTCACCCAGCTAGTTGCCATGACGTGCTTATACCTAGCCGTCAAGGTTCACAGCTCCAAGAAAATATCCATTTCCAGTATAGTGTCTCTCAGCCGAGGCTTCTTCCGTCATGATCAAGTTGTCAAGATGGAAATGTGCATAATGAAGAGCCTGAATTGGTACTTGAATCCACCAACCCCATCAACATTTGTGGAAATATTAAATCCGTTGATGGTGGAACTCACTGAAGATGAAGTCGCAGTGACTGAAATCAAGGACCTTGCCAAGTATTTATTGGAACTAAGCGTCTGTGATGGGTACTTCATCAACAAGAATCCCTCACTTATTGCCCAGGCTGCCTTGACAGCCGCAATGAATGTTGTTGCCACCCCAATCAAGATCCAAAGGAAATTGGAGGCACTCCCCAATGTTTCATCCCCTACCGCCATTGAGGAGTGTGCAGGTCGTTTAGTCAACATCTACTCAGCATCTATGACGGAACACCAGCTTTCGTCGGGTATGACGGGGAGAGAAGCCTCTCCCACGTCTATCTTCTCATAACTGCCCACTCTAGAGAGACATCAAGCGAACAGAAAAAGAAACCAAACAAGGATGTTTTCCTGGATTTCACGCTAAGTAAGTTCAGCTACTGCTACCAAAATTAACGAAAGGAAAAACCAAGTACAAGTGTTACGAGAATGATAAGTGTGTCAACAATGATGCAGTGATGTGGATTAAACACAACTTCATTAGTGATGCTATGACACCAATTTCTGGGGAGAGAATACGATTACCTCAGTGTAAATACTATTTGTAAATACTAACTATTATGTGAAAAAAAACCAATGTTATTCGGATGGTTGTATGCTCAATATCTTTTTACATGCGCAGATGTTATGAAGGCATGGTGTTACGAATTTCATGCAGCATGGCAAACAGAGTCTTGATCCCTTTCAAATAGCCATCATCTCCTCCCTGCTTTCGACAGACATGTGCAAAGTCGATCATCTTTACTGCAGGCGGCTCAGAAAAAGCTGAATCTATGGTATCTCCTTCGTATACAATCAAAATCGACCCTGCATAAATCGCGATATCAGAGTTGACATTTTCGAACCAGTCTATGATACGATTTAACTGCCTCAAGATGTCATCAACCCCAGAGGGGCGTATGGCGTTTGAGCAGTCCCGATCTACGCAGAAAAACATGCGAAATGCCCCGATGATTTGAGCCTTTGTCATTAATCCAGTCCCAAAGCTTTTCCCCTCGCAAATGTAATCATTGGCAGCTTTATCATAGACTCTCAGACCAACAATACGTAACCCAAATTCTGCCTGCTTTGGATACTTCTTTATTTCACGCCTCTGCTTTGATTCTGGCGCAGAAGGCTCATACGCTTGAGTGCCCATTTTGATATCAATGATGTTAGGATGTCGAAAGTTGCTGGTAATATTCCCAAGTAAAAGATGAGGATGTGACATTGTTGTGGTGGTCGGCGGTGAGTCTTCATTCATGTCGAACCTTCGTAAGTCGACCACGCCATAGTAAGTAGGAGTAAAATCTGACATTTTGTTCAGTGTTTCTATCGTAGTTGCGAGAGTGGTGCAAGTATCGATGTATGACTTGAATGCTGACATGACGGCCTCATCCCCAGCAAAATGAGCTAATAGAAAAGCTATCCTATCCCATGAATCTGCGCTCGTACACATGTCTTTGACCCTGCTTACTATGGACAGCGCACCGTCACTTGATGTGAATTCGTTTGCAAATGATAATGAAGATGACCTGAATATATTGTAGTGGCATGATAATAGGTGGCCTATCGATTTCTCTTTCATAGATGAAGAGTTGTAGTATGGCTCCATACACGAAACAATCACGTGTGAAAGCCTCGATGCAAATGCCAAGGCTTCGTAGAATGCAATCTCTCGTACTCCTCGGTATACTTTCGTCTTATCTTTCAGCCCATCCTTAGCACCATTATAATCATGTTGATACCTTTCCATTCGAAGGTGTGTCAATCTCAACGGTTTCAAGATGTAGTGAGGTTCCAATGTCAACACAGGCTGTTTGTGTGATGCAACTCCTCCAACCTGCTGAATCATTTGTTGTGGTTTCCACAAAACCGGTTCATCTTGCTCGTTCAATAAAGAGTTGTCAATACTTTCAGAAGAGTCACCACTCGAAGAGTTTGCATGATAGAATGAAGTTCCAGTGCTCATTTCGGGTTTCACTTTGGAAGTAGCTTTTTGCAGCGTGATGTGTCCTCGTCGTAGAGCGGCTTGAATTATGCCTTCAAGCAATTCTTTATCGTTGCAATTTAACTGAATATTAATGATTTTGCGTTGGTGGGATGGATGAAATGAAAGTTCATAAGACATCAACATCAGAGCAGACACATAATGTATATGCAAAGGAAAAAGTTAACCTACCATTAATCCGTCATCGCTATGCAGAAATCTCAGTGCGTCAGATTCCAACAGACGAATAAAAGTTCTAGCCCTTCTTTTGATGATCCTCCACAATACGACAATAAGGATTGCAAGAATTGCAACCCTGCCATGATTATTATTTATGAAGAAGGGCATCAGCGGCACTGTAGAGAAGAGATATTGCAAGCAACTTGGCCATTGTCTCATTCTACTTCATCAAGGATGGCAACGAAGGGCGTTGGAGGCGGCAGTTACCATTCTTTACCATTGGTACCATCATCTCTTCAGCGACCACTTCTTCGTCGATATAGATACATACTTATCATTCCTTCGGCCTTCGGGCTTCGGGCGGATTGCGATTATGATGTTAGCTCGCTGTTCGCTGCGGATTGCATCAATTGAAGAAGAAAAACACGTAGGAATTAGTACTAACTACATGATACTGACATCATCAACTTTTGAATAAACGACGATGATATTGTACTCCTATGTCAAGCAAGCGAAGCGAAGCATCACAAGCTAAATCAAACAAGCAGCCATCATGACGAGGACCAACCGCCATCGCCGTCGAGGCATTTGCAATCACCTTGTCCTTATTTTCAGCTTAACTCTTGCTTCGACCACCCTTCCTAGCGGAAAGTGTTTTGCTCATCCTGCTTTGCCCATATCAAATGCAAGGCCGCCAAAGCAACGTTTTAGCACAGACAATGGAGGATCAGCCAAAGGAAAGTCAACTCCAATTTCAGGTACACCGTTCCGTGGGATATCACGCAAAGTATCTACGGATGATTCCGCAGCAGAAGCACCTCCATCGCAGATTGAGAGTATTGTAGCAAATGCAAAATCAATCTCTGCCTCATTGGGTAAGAAGATAGATTTGACTGACAAAACTCTACGCGGAAAGTATTTAACTGCCATCACCGCTGGCTTGGCAGTTTCATTGGCCATGGTTCCAGAAGCGGTGTCCTTTTCCTTTGTTGCAGGAGTCAATCCCCTGGTTGGCCTGTGGACAACAGTTGTTTTGGGCTTCTTTGCTGCCTTGTTTGGCGGAAGAGCAGGGATTCAATCATCTGCGTCTGGTGCATGCTCAGTTGTCGTCGCGGCTTTGTGTGCAAGTCATGGGGGTGGTTACTTGGCAGGTTGTGCTGCCCTAGCAGGGCTATTGCAAATCACATCTGGTAGTCTTGGTGTAGGCAAGTTAATTCGGTTGGTACCACATCCGGTCATGGTTGGATTTGTAAATGGGCTCTCATTGGTCATGTTGAAAGCACAACTTGGTCATTTCAAAGGTGCAACTGGAGCTTTTCTATCGCTTCCCACCCCCGAGGGCAAAGCAACCTACGGTTGTGCTGCGCTAACCATGGCACTTGTCAGATTTGGTATCCCATCACTTCAGGAGAAAGTCAAGGCTGCAGAAGCTGTTCCACCAACTCTGGGAGGTGTTGTGATCGCAACAGCAATTGCTCGTTTCCTTAAGTGGCCCGTTAAGACGCTGGCTGATGCAGCTGGCGCAGAAACATTCCGTGGAGGGTTGTCGACTTTGCCAAAGATTGGGTTGCCAGCTTCATTCTGGACTCCTTTTCAGAATGCTCCGTTGGAAACCTTGAGCATTATCGTACCATATGCTGTTACAATGGCCGCGGTAGGATCAATCGAGTCTTTGTTAACGCTGCAACTGCTGGACGGTATCGTCGACGATGGAAAGAGGGGATCTACAAAGAAAGAGGTTATTGGCCAAGGCATCGGTAACCTTGCTTCTGGTTTAACTGGAGGTATTGGTGGGTGCGCACTCATTGGGCAATCTCTCATTAGTGTCCAAAGTGGCGGCGGCGTCAGCAAACTTTCAGGAATAGCAATGTCCATCTTCTTAGCGTTAGGAATTGTTGCATTTGCGCCTCTATTGGGCCAAATTCCTGTTGCGTCTCTGGCTGGTGTGATGCTCCTGGTTTGCCAGTCAACTTTCTCGTGGGGATCGTTGCGGCTGCTTGGGAAGATTCCAAATTTGGATGCTTTCATTATTGCGCTTGTCACATACGTCACTGTAAAGGACGACCTCGCCAAAGCTGTGATGATTGGCACGATCACATCCGCCTTGGGATTTGCCTGGAAACAAAGTACAAAGATTTCTACTGTGATCTCCCAGACAAAGTTGAACCCACCTTCTGGACCAACCCTTCCGAATGTGAAGACGTACAATATCAATGGGCCACTTTTTTTCGGATCTACGCAACGCTTCTCTCAGTTATTCAGTGTAAAGGAAGACCCAGACGACGTGGTGATCGATTTTACGCAATCCAGAGTATATGATCACTCCGCCCTTGAAGCGATCAACAACCTGGCAGATCGCTACGGCTCAATTGGAAAGCGCGTGTATCTCCGTCGCTTGTCGTCTGACTGCGCAAATCTGCTGGAAAAGGTTCACAAGGGTGGGTTGCCACCATATGAGGTCATTGAAGTCAGTCCCGTCGATCCGGTGTATGATGTGGCTGAAGATGCATGAGAATGTCTCAGTAGGTCATCAATCAAGCTAATTGAATATGCATATAGGCTAGTAAGTAATAAACTCAGAAGTAGATAGAGGAATTTATCGGTGGTTTTCGAATATTTTGGCGTTGCCAAGACATGTGAAAGCACCAAGGTTATGTTTTCAGAAGATGACATCTATCTTTCCGTAATCTTTCCGATGATGATGCGAAGAGCATCCTCGCTCCTCGGTCACATCACAGAAGAAATGGCGCGCTCATCACTTCTTCATCCATCACCTCCGCCCCGCCCCTTGCTGATCTAAATAATGAGAGGAGAAATGTGTGTCTGTCTGTGTGTGTGTCTGGTCAAT
>JALLBH010000464.1:0-53080 GCA_036940005.1 Skeletonema menzelii
AATAGCGATTCTACGTTAGGAATAGTATGTATAAACAGTTCTGTTCCACCTTAACTCGTTCTATTCTTTCGCTCGAACGCTAACGACGACCTTTCGGAGTCTCGTTATTACCAATCTCGGTCTTTACGGATCTTTCCTTGGATCCCGGGTCGGTTCCCCGTTCCCCGCCGCCGCGCGCCCGGTCATTTTAGTTTGAGAGCACGAGGCACGCGAGGTCACCTTCGTCTTCTTTGTTTTCTTGTATGTCTTCCATCATCACATACACGCTATACTACACGCTCTTACTTATCACTCTTCTCTCAGTGACAGTGACATAAGATCTCTGACTCCGGCTTTAATAGAGTGACCAACCAATCACCATGATGGAACCATCGAATGGCGACGATACCAATCCCTTGGCTTTCATTGATGCAGCTGGGAACAACAGTGATACTGGCGCCGCAGCTAATACTGATTTGCTGGGAGTGGCTGACGACATTCAAGATCTCAACCAGAATGACTCCGATGTGGAGGACGTGGACGTGGACGTGGAGACAGAAGAAGAGTTATCTGATGATGATGGTGCAGATGGTGATCTTTTGGACATGGCTGGATGGAACTTGCGTCGTCATCGAAACGATGTAGCTCAAAGTGGATCTAATAATACTGGTGAAGATTACCAGACAGATGAAGCTGCAGAAGCTATGATTAATTCGCCAGGAGTGAATAATAATAATAACAACAGCAGCAGTCGTCGAGGACTATTTGGTGGATGGGGCAAAGCGAAAAGCAGCAACATCAATTCGAATGGAAGTAGTAACTTATCTGCTGGATCTCCGTCATGGTCGAATACTGACAGCAATAGTGAGTACTCTAAAGTTGCACAAGATGGTATTGATGAAGCAGCACTAGCCTACGGCGAAGGTGGTATTACTGGAGATGACGATTTAACTGATGAGCTTGTTGATGCAGAACTGGAAGAAGAACAAAAGATGGACAACGAGTTACGTCCAGGAGATCACGTTTTCATTTGGCAGCCGTATGGCATCAACCCTCGCGCGTACCAACGCCATGCTGTTGTATACAGTGTGACAAGGAAGGGACAAACGCAACAAGAACTTGGGGACGAACAGCTATCCTTCAATTTGGATAATGTTTACAATGATTATGAAGATGATGTGGAAGTGACAGTCGTATCGTTCTATCATTTTCAACGTCACCATGCTGCACACGGTGCTTCCCAAGCGGCCATGGCTGCCTCAGGGAATAGTCGAGGGAAGCGACGTGGCTGTAAACGTGAGCTATTGCATGACTTCATCGGTCCTGATTGTATGAATAAGAAGAAACCATTGCGCAAGGTTAGGTATGGGCGAACAGTTAAGAAAGGTCTACTCTCACAGAAAGCCGGAGTTGGAACTGCATTGAAAAAGGATCAACCCGGTTTGATATTGGCTAGAATACAGTATTTGTTGGATAACCAAGATCACCTGCCAAGTCATAATGCGCTTTCTGCCAACGGGGAGTGTGCAGCTATGTGGTGTGTAACTGGTAAATGGTGTACTCTCCAAGGAGCGTCAATTTTGGCAGTCACGTCGGTAGGACAAGCAGGTGGTGCGCTGTTGGCTGGTGGGATCTTATCGAATCTCACTGTGTTGGTGCCTATGCCTGGACTGTGGGGGATGGCAGGTTGGTGGTGGTATGTTCCAGCTACTGTTGCGTATCCATTTCTTGTCCCAACGCTGGTAGGGCTTGGAATGTGTTCACTTGTGCCGTTGGAAATATTGAGAAGGAACAGAAAGAAATGGAGGGTTATTACAGATGGACTAAATCATGAATTTTGGCTGAATGCCAGTGATGAAATCAAGGAGACACATTTTGGGACAATGGCAGAGGCCGAGAGAGAAGCTGAATTGAGAACGTTCTTTGGTGTTAAGGAGGGGGATACAAGTGCAGATGATGCAAGATATATGCCTGTTGGAGGTGCTCCAGACGGCATTGACGATAGTGATGACGAGGACGAAGCTCTTGCGATGCAGGAAATGGAGAAAAATTGCCAGAACATGGCTGCAGACATCAATGTTGATCTTTCTGGCAAGCCTCCTCCTCGAGGAAAAAATGATAAGGGTAAAGGATGGGCGAGTTTCATGGGCTTCAGCAACAAAAAGAATGAGATAGCAGACTTTCAAGACACGAAATGTGAGACAGAGAGAATGAATCGTTCCTTTGCATAATTGAACGGTTATCTGTTTGTTATGTTAGTGGTTATAATATTAATAGTTGGAAAACAAGTAAAACGCGAAGCACCATGAATCTCCCAACGTATTGCATACTTCAAAAAGATCAACAATTAAGTCATCATATCAAATCATTTCCCCTAATAGTTACATTTGTGTTTACATCATTATGAATTATCTCCAAGCCTGCATCGGGTTACTGTTCTCTAAATGTGTCCCAATATCCACTAATTGCTGTAAAAGCAGATGGTTCCACCAATCCACAGGACCAGGGAGAGAATAGAGCATACATTCTTTGGGATCTAGTGTACAACTTGGGCCGGCATCAGACCCAGACAAGTGTCCATCTGGTCTAAGAACGGACATGAGCCATGGATCCAACAGCTCAATATTTGGGCCATTCTTGACAGTGTTCAAAAGATTCCACTCGTTGATGATTCTGATGGCGTAATCATTGTAAGGAGGTAACTCACCCCACCAGTGCCAGAAGGCTCCGTTGACGATACGCGGGCAGTATTCGCCATAGTGAGCATACACACCGTTGTGCAAGTCACACTCTTTGTGTCCAGGAACAGAAGTGCGGAACATTATAACATCTTCTTTACGAATCGCGTTAGCACCAGCTGCATCATCAATCAAACCGACAAAGTTTTGGAAGTTGGTGATGTAGCCTTGCCAATCATCAGCCCAATGATACCCTGTGTTGACGATTAGAAGCTGCTTCCCGTCATAGCTTGAGTAGTCAGTTGACCATGGATAACAGTACTGCTCGTTGGTCGGACCACAGTTGGGGAATCCAGGACTTGGAGTAGTTCCTGGCTCCTCGAGTCTATCATTGCGGATGTATGATAGCCCAAAGGAACCAATTGTAGTCCCAGCGCACGTGATGGTCTTGGTAAAGTTGGGAACAACACTGGTATCCAAGCTGATATCATTGTTCTGACCGAGGATGCTTGCAAGACTGATGGCTTGAGTCATGGTGGTGTGATCTCCAACGAAGAGGATACGAGTTAATCCCAATCTATCCATTTGAGTGCAGAGGTCGTCCTTCGTCATGACTTCAACGGGACAGGTGGCCCACACATTTTCGTCCCAACGGTAGGTTGTAGGAGGACGGTAGGGGTCTTCGGCAGTAGCAACAAAGTTGGTATCAGCGCAGCCAAGGTACCCGTCCACTGGCGACGAATATTGCAATGATGGTGCCAACGCCATGTCATTTGTCCATGCCCCAATACGCGCACGAAGGTGACGGCAATCTCCCTGGACAAACACTGGAGGGTAAGTCGGGACAGTCAGCCTTGTGAGGTAATTATCAGGCGTACAAGTCAACCACGTCGAGACGGTGGGATCGGTCTTCTCGTAGACATAAGTGTAAGCATCTCTGGCAATTGCCGGCAGCAAACACCCTTCTCCAGGGGGACAAACCAATACATCGGCGGTGATCATTCTCATGTACCACGACGACGTGGATGTAATGACATTGTACGTAATGTCCGCTCGAGGGTACAAGGTTTGGAAGAAATGGTACAGTTCTTGAGCGTGCAAGGTGCAACCTTCTCCAAACTTGGCGCACGTGGGGCTAACAATGATGGCGACATTAGTAGAACTTCGGGGAATGTGCATAGCGTAAACCCAATTAGGGAGGGGAGTGAACTCGCATACACAGCTTGCTTGAGTCGTGTCACAACCTTCTTCGGCACAACTCAAAGAGACCACGGAGACTTCCATATCATCCTTCTCACGATGACTAAACTCGGCTGCATTTCGAAGCCAGAAGGTCAAGGCACGACTTTCCACCGTGTTGAGCCAGTCGGTGGCAACAATCCTGAGGTTATTTCGGATCCAGGGGAGGACTTGATTGAAGTAGCACCCAAGATTACAAGTGTTAGTATCTGTATCGAGGTAGCCACTTGGAAAGAGAATATTGTCAGGATCGGTGGGGTCAGCAGATGCCAAACTGTTGGTGCAAATAGTTCGTAGCATGGCTGCATCGAGACATCCATCTTGCCAGGCATACGCGTTCATGCTTAACGGATCAGGAAGGTGAAATTGGACGGTGGTCATGTTACCCGTACAGAATCTTTCCCACTTGGCACAACGATGAGTATAATCCACATTCAATCCAATCTGATTATTCGCCTCATGAAGGAGTTGTGCCGCAAACATATTCAACACTGAGGTGTAGGGAGAATCAGGGTCACGGCAGACGTATTCACTCTCGGTGAAAATGATTTGCTCGAAGGACGTAGTGCCAGCGTCATATGCATCGAGACGACTGATGATGGAGCGGCACATACGAGTGTGGGCAGGTTCTGAAAAGATAGTTCCATCGGGTAAGTCTGCAGCACGTCGCCTACGTTGATCGAAATCATCGAGAATGTCAGGGTTGGAACCTCTACCAGCTGAGTTTGGGTTCCTCTGAAGCTTCCTCTGGGGCACCCCCGCAGAATTGATGGCCCCAGTGACGGAGGGGTGGGAGGCCAGCTGCGCGACACAGGCAACACCGAGAAGAGCACAAAACGTTACCACCATTGCCTTGGGTGTTCTGGGCATCCAGTCGGCGAGTTTGTCCGCGGCAGAATGCACCCAGCTGTGCTGAGTCTCGTCGGGAAACAAGTGGGCCTTCCTCTGGGCGGAGATGCGTCTGCTCCTCATCTCGATGTGAGAATTATCAGACGAAGAAAATCCACCATTAATACCAAATACCTTGGTGTCGTTATTAGTATTGTAGGCGCCCCCTCCCCCGGGATTACGCAATACGGATGGAGGGAGACGTTGTTGTGTTGTCCCCATTGGAACGGTGGAGCAGTCGGCATCATCGATCGGAGGATCATGCTGCTGTTTTTGCAAGTGATGTGAAATTCTTCCGCCGCGGCTCCTCCTCTCATCAGCGGGGGGGTCCGCCTTGCTATTGTTTCGTGACATGGTTGTTAGGATAACGATTAAGGTCGATAGTGGTAGTAATAGTCGCCTTGTCCTTGTGTGTTGGCCATGAGCATGAGGAAAAGTCATCGCCGACCAGGTTCACTTCATCAGGGCGGGATCCAAAGTCATCGATGACTCAGATGCGTATCTTATAATGGAGCTGCACTGTGACAGGAAAGACAGATTGCGTACCTGTGACGCTCTTTCCTCTTCTGGGGTCTGGGGGCCATCAAAAAATCAAAGATCTTTGCAGATCTTTGATTTTTTTCTCTCAGCGATCATCCTGAAAAGATTTCATTGAAAGCGAAGTCAAAAGGGCCTGCAGTTGTAACTTTGTAAGCATATACTCCTCTTTCTATCTCTTTCTATGCAATCGAAGAAACCGAAATCGAATTCAAATTGTGGACCATCATTATCATGTCATCTTTTTCAAGGTTGATCCTCAGGAGGTCATCCTCTCCAAACATCGCCGCCATTGGAGCCATCGGCGGTAGAAACCGTACTGTCCGCTCCCTCTCGCCCTTGGCCACATCTTCTATTTTATCTGGCAATAACAACGACAACGACAGCGCTCATGGAGGATCGCGTGGCTATGCATCGGCATTCACTCAACTTCGAGGTGGAGATTATCCAATCAATACTTCGTTGTTTGATACAAGCAAGACGTCGGCGTCATTTTCTCATCGTTTCATGAGCGATTTGGCTTTGCCGGATCCTCCAACGTCCAACCATCCTCATCATGATCTCCCTAGTGCCAAGGGGAAACTCATCTACACGGAGACGTAAGTGGTATATTGCAAATCAACAACTTCAAAACATTGGGAACACATCTCATATGTACATACATGTGTATCTTCTTGCAAATCTTATCACTTGAACTATATCTTTTTGTCGAACAACTTATTGCTTGCAGGGATGAAGCTCCAGCATTGGCTACATTTAGTCTGCTTCCTGTTCTTACCAAGGTGAGTCAATTCCAATCAACCTTGCTCGAATACTATTATACTATATCTCTGTCATACTTACATACGTGATCATTATTTCCTCCACAACTTCTGAACAATTGTCCATCTTCTTTTACTATCGAATTATATTGTTCTAAATAACAGTTCGGTGCATTGGCAGATGTCGATGTAGTACCAGTTGATATTTCAGTCGCAGGTCGTGTACTTGCAACATTCCCTGAAAAGTTGAAGCCAGAGCAGCGTGTACCTGACAATCTTGCATATTTGGGAGAACTTTGCAAACAGCCGGACGCTATCGTTGTCAAGTTGCCCAACGTTAGTGCATCTATTCCTCAGCTGAATGCATGTATCGCTGAGTTGAGGAGCAAGGGGTTTGATGTTCCATTGTACCCCGCTGAACCTAAGAATGAGGAAGAGAAGGAAATCCAAGCCCGTTATGCTACCGTCCTTGGCTCTGCTGTAAATCCTGTGCTCAGAGAGGGAAATAGTGATCGACGTGTTGCTGCTCCAGTGAAGGCGTATGCACAGAAGAATCCTCACAAAATGGGCAATTGGAGTAAGGGATCTAGGACTCACGTGGCTCATATGGACAAGGGTGACTTTTTTGGGAGTGAACAGAGCACTACTGTAAAGGACGCGACAGATGTTATTATTCAGCATGTTGCACCTGATGGTACTGTAACTGTGTTGAAAGAGAGCACCAAGGTATGTTTTTTCTTTCTCTTATGATGATTTTGAGGCTTCCTTGCATAACAATGATTCACCATTTTTCTTGCGCACTATTATTGTACTTGATGCTCCGTGTTAGTTGGAAGCTGGAGAGGTGATCGATGCTGCAACAATGAGTGCTGAAGAGCTTTGTAATTTCTACGAAAGGGAGATCCAAGATGCCAAAGACAACGATATCATGTTGAGTTTGCACCTAAAAGCAACGATGATGAAAATTTCTGATCCAATCCTCTTTGGTCATTGCGTCAAAGTATTTTTCAAGGATGTATTTGAGAAGCACGGAGACTTGCTCAATGAGATTGGAGCTAATCCTAACAATGGACTTGGTGCAATTTATGAAGCAATTGATGCTAAACTCCCTGCTGAAAAAGCGCAAGAGATCCGAAATGATATTGACGCATGCTACCTTGAACGTCCTTGGCTAGCAATGGTTAATTCTGACAAGGGCATTACTAATCTACATGTGCCTTCTGACATTATCATTGATGCCTCTATGCCAGTCGTTATTCGGGATAGCGGTCAGATGTGGAATAAGGACGGAGAATTGGAAGATACCAAGTGCTTGATCCCTGATCGTTCCTATGCAACTATGTACCAAGAGATGATCTCATACTGCAAGACGAATGGCCAATTTGATGTCTCGTGAGTTCTATCATTCTTCGATTTCTCATGTTCATATGGTAACAACATGTTGTCAACATACTAACTTGCGTTGAATCTATTTGATATTTCAGCACCATGGGTAACGTTGCTAACGTTGGTCTAATGGCGAAGAAAGCTGAGGAGTATGGTTCTCACGATAAGACGTTCCAAATCCCAGCACAAGGAGTCGTTCTTGTCCGTGATAAAAATACCGATGAAGTGAGTAGAATGGTTTGCCCAACCAACACCTCTGAGGATTTATGACTATTTCTAACAAACATCCTCTTTCTCTACTTGGGTATCGTAAAGGTATATTTTGAGCATTCTGTGAAGCCTGGTGATCTTTGGCGTATGTGTCAGACTAAGGACGAACCCATCAAAGATTGGGTGAAGCTTGCTGTGAATAGAGCCAAGGCCAGTGGAACTAGGGCTATCTTTTGGTTGGACAAACGCCGCGCACATGACGCTTCTCTCATTGATAAGGTCAATACCTACCTTAAGGATCATGATCTGAGCGGTGTTGACATCTCCATCATGAAGGTAAGGAGTGCATAATATCTTCTTTGTGATAATTTCATGCAATTTATTCGACTCATATCCATTTTATTCTGTTTTTATTTTAAGCCTGTCGATGCTATCCGCAAAACTATGGAGCGTTGCACCGACGGAAAAGATACAATTTCAGTCACAGGTAACGTTTTGCGTGATTACCTCACCGATCTGTTCCCCATTCTTGAGCTTGGAACATCAGCCAAAATGCTTTCTATTGTGCCCCTGTTGAACGGAGGTGGATTATACGAAACTGGTGCTGGTGGTTCTGCTCCCAAGCATGTACAACAATTTGTCCAAGAAGGTCATCTTCGTTGGGATAGTCTGGGCGAGTATCTCGCAACTGCTGTTGCGTTTGAGCACCTTGGGAACATCAGCCAAAATGATAAGGCTACGCTATTGTCAAAGGCCTTAAATCAGGCTGTCGGTCGCATTCTTGACAATCGTAAGAGTCCTTCACGTCGCGTGAAAGAAATCGACAACCGTGCAACTTCATATTACGTAGCTCTCTATTGGGCTGAATATCTCGCTGCTGAAGATCCAGCCTTCCAGCCAATCTTTGAGAAGCTCTCTATCAACAGAAGCAAAATTGTTGAAGAGTTTAAGAACTGCCAAGGAGAGCCTGTCGATTTGGGAGGTTACTATCAGTTTGACTATGAGAAGGCAAAATCTGGAATGCTCCCCAGCCCAACCTTGAATGAGATTATCAACAGTGCTTGAATCAGAAGAGATGATTGTTTGTGAAATAGGTGTTGCTTTACTTATAATACAGCAATATAACAATATAATGACTATTTAACGAAGAAATCCTTTGGTGGATGTAAAGCTGGGCACATAAAAAGAACGGTGTGCCCGAGATGATGTTGCCAAGTAACGCCGCATTTCCTATCCGAAACAATCATCAAAGGGTTCTAGGTACCCACCTAAACTCCTACCTATGTACCTCCCATCTCTCCGTCATTCATCAGCTTTACGCTATTATGTTCACCAAAATCACGATGACGATGATAATGCTCTGCAGTAGAAGGAGAGAGATTGAATCTATTGTACCTTCCATCCTCGCAACATGAGATCTCCATCTACTATAGGTTTAGTACTCGTAGTCACGTCACTGATTGTGCTGATACTTCCTTTGGTTTCATTTGTCTTGCACTTCCTTCATGATGTGCCGATATCAATTCCAGTATCATCACGATGGAGCAGCTCCTTTCATCTAATGCAGTTCGAAGCAATGGTTACTTTCCCTCGAGTAGTGGCAAGCGGTTTCGTCTTGTATGTGGGGGCATGCCTGCATTGTGTTGGGCGTCAATTTCTTGAAGAGAGTGGATAGGAGAGGCCGAAACGGCAAAAAAATATTTTTAAACTACAAACAAGATCTTCATCTTTCTCATCGAGCGCTAACAGACAAGCTTGGGCAACAGAACAATCTGACATACAGACAGTCCCTTTTCTGCTCGTCATGAAAGGGACGGCATTAGCATCCGTGCTACTCTGTATTCCAAGCGCAGCTGCCTTTTGGAAATGGAATAGTGATGGTACGGATGCGCTCCCTCAAAAGATCAAGCCAAGGGTGTCGAGGCCATCTGGTCCAACGAATGTTAATTTGTTTGTTGTTTCGCGCTCAGAGCTTGGAGTCACTTGGGAGCCTCCCCAATTCGATGGGGGCAGGAGCATTTCCAAATATTTAGTAGAATGGGACACGGATAAGCTCATGGCAAGCAATGCCAACAAGACATCATCCGAGGAGGTGATTGGAGATACGAGATTTCAAATTACTGGATTGGAAGAGGGGCAAAAGTATTACGTTCGAGTGTCTGCCTTTGGAGATAGCTATTCTCATGCAATCTCATCGACGCCTTCGTTCGCGATTCCGTCGGGCGTGTTGCCAGGTTTCATCACGGACGTCTCCCTTGCTGTCGCGTCCGAATCTGCATTGGCAGATCGACTCCGCCTGACATGGTCCGCACCAGAAGTGGATGGGAATGGTTTCAGTGTCCTTCCAAGTGGTTGCGTTGGAGGAGGATCGTTGCCACTCTCAGCTCCTGATGATTTGGAAGCGTACAGAATTCGATGGGATACTCACCCATCGTTTTCCAATGCAATATCGTATGATTTTCCTGCTGTGGGAGGCGATGGAACTCCACTGCATTGTTGTCCCTCTGACTCAGATGATGGAGTGTGTAGTGTAGAAATTGGCACTGCGGTTCAGAGGATTTCGATCAAATACTCGGATTCTGTTGTCGCTTCGGATGGTGAGCTATTTGACAGTGGTGGCGTTCGAATCATTTATGTTGGCCCTCAGAGTAAGAGTATCGACGTTTTGGTTCCACCTCATGGATCAAATGAAGTCAGAATATCGCCAGCTTCGAATTTACCGCTGCAAAGTCCTATAAGTGTCGGTGACTTTGTTCGCTTACAGGGCGATGTTTTCGTCGTGTTAAGCGTGGATGAGTGGCCTATTAGTTTTAGCATTTCGTCTGGATACACTGGCTCCTCAGAGCAATCAACCCCGAACTCAGAGGTTGTTTCGGCATTCTTCACTTCACCGCCTCCTTCCTGCTTCGATGTTTCTGATTCAGGAAACTCTGCGGAGAAATTGCGCACCCATCTTTCAGAGAGTTTCGACCATAGTCCATTTGACGAGTCCATTACCGTGAGCCGGGAAGCTCTTACGGAACCTTTTTCAGACAGTTCTGATGATGATGCAAGGATAGTTGGCTATGAATACGAAGTTACCTTCACTGGGCAGGGATTCTCTTCGACGCTGGGAAGTGGAGTCGAGGATCTCTTGGTCATTTCTAGCCATTCCTCACCCTTTTCTGCCGCGGGTAACTGTGGAATACCTTTCGTCTCGAGTGGGATAGATGTATCAAGCCAAGTGTCTGTCGAGGTGACTACCAAGATGGAATCAGGCTCTGTCAATCCGGGGGAAGTATATTATGTGCAAATCGCTGGAGTTAATCAGAACGGTGTTGGACCGTTTGTGCCGGCTACTCCTGAGGCTGAAATTCCGAGATCAAAGCCAGGATTACCGCAGAACTGTCGCGTGTACGCTGTTCCATTATCATCATCTTCGTTGAAGGTGGAGTGGAATGGCGTTTATCCCAATCATGGACAATTGCCTTCTTCATACAAGGTGGAATTCTTTGACTTCGATGGCAACTCATCCGATCCTGCTGTGGCTGAGTTTGTAGTCAGCGACATCGATGAAACCTCACCTTACTCCATCACAAAAGAAGATTTGGTCCCTGGAACGCGTTACAAGGTGCTCGTAACCCCCATAAACGAGTTGGGAGAAGGTGCTCCAAACTGGTTCATTGATTTTGATCCTAGTGGCATATTTGGTAACAATGACTTCTCTAGCCGTGAGAATTATTTGACGAGATCTTGCCATGCTGTTCCTACTTGTGAAATCGGGAGGGTTGAGTGCACAGAAGTTGATGCGGAGAGTTTCGCTGTCACTACCCGATCTGACCCCATTCCATCTCTTTTGCAGGTTGGAACTTATCCAGATGTTTCCAGCGCCGGTAGATTTTCGAAAGATTCAATTCTTGTATCGTTCGAGGCTCCGTTGGGTACCTGTGGGGTGCCTACAGACAAATTCCTTGTTGAGTGGTCAACGTCTTCATCCTTTCCTCCCATGTCAGAAGTAGGTACAGTGTCATCGTGGTCATCAGAGGTCGCAGCCCAGGTTGAAAATGCTGAGCATGCATTTGGAGAATTCTTGATTGGCTCGCTTGATATGGGAACGCAGTATTATGTGCGCGTAACAGCGCACAACTCGGGCGGGTTTGGAAGCCCTACAAATAGTGTTTCTGTGAAACCAATGACTAGACCTGATCCTCCATACGAACCTGTTCTCTCTCGAGTTACTCTTGATTACCTTGAATCGAATCCCGATAACAACCTCAGTACTAGTGCAAGGATTGGCACGTCTCTGTTGGTTTCGTTTGAGCCACCCAGGCTCGACGGAGAGAATGGAAGGCCCGATAAAGTGGGGGATGGAGGCGATGATGTCTCGGAATACTTGGTTGAGTGGAGCAGGGTCTCGTGGGACGAATATATCCATGATGTGATTGAAATATACATACAGACCGAAGACGGAGCTGGAGGATCTGCTGCTATAGGAATGCTTGGAGGTTCTTTTCAACTTTCAATCGACACATCTATTTCTACTTCTAATGCAGTGCAAGGTAACTTCATTTCCGCTTCCATACCCGTCACTTCTACGGAGGAAATGTTGAAAACGATACTTGAAAATGTTTCAAATGTTGGCGAAGTCGAAGTGGTATCTCTTGAACCTTTCCGGTGGCAAGTTACGTATTTGAGTGAAGTAGGAGGCGTTGACGTATCACTTGCAGTCAATAACGTTGTTGACGCGGAGTTAAATGCTGGTACTGTGACTATTACAAAGACATCGAACGCAGCGATTCCGATTACAGCTGCGTATGGGTCCCGAAGATTGGGAAATCTTGGCATTACAACATTAGATGATAGTCTTCATTACGCAATCGAGCACCTCGTCCCTGGCACACCTGTATTTGTACGAATATCTTCGGGAAATCAGGTTGGTTTTGGACCTAGAAGAAAAACAGCGCCCGAATTTTCAGCTCCAGTAATCCAACGCCCAGACAGCCCAACGTCTTTGTTTAGTGACGATGTTCCACCACATCTTAGCGTATACTCACCTACAGCTCTTCAGGTTGATATCGGTGCACCTCAGTACGATGGAGGGTCTCCTCTAAATTCCTTTCTTGTTGAATGGGACCCATCTCCTACGTTTGATTCGTCGATGCTTGGGGATCGTTCTGCTTTTGGAAGTGCTCGTACTAGTGCAAGTTCAGAAGTCTGCGTTTCATGCGTTACTAGCTTTGACTTGGTGACAAATACGTTCAGCTACACAGGCAACGATGTAACTGCAAAGTTATTGCAACCCCAGCGTAGGATCATGGTATACTTTCATGACGATTCTAAAGCCTACCTATTTTCAGTGCAGTCTGCGACATCCACTTCAATTCATGTGTCAAGCCAACACCTGAGAGTTTCGGCACTTTCGAATATGCTCGACGCAAACAGTAGCATCGGCAGCAATTTGGAGCTAATGGGTGCTTCTTACATTATTGATGATTTAGACACTGGTGGGACTTACTATGTTCGCGTGTCATCAGAGAACGGGGCAATGGGCACGGGTAAATTTGTGGAAACGATTCCTCGAAAAAGACGTTTGACCGGGTTCCCCCAACCTCCTACTTCTGTTTCTGTCGATGCCGCTGATAAGAACACGCTTGCAATATTTTGGTCGAGTGAAGCGTACTTGAATAATCACGACATTGAAGGATTCAAGATCGAGCGATATCGTAAAAGTGCAGCTGCTTCCAGTTCTTCCAGTTCCTTCTTTGGGGAACCAGAAGTTGTCAAATTCTCGACATTGGGTCTGGGACTGACAGGAGGGTCGTTCCAATTTTACTTTGGAGACTTTGAGACATCTACTCACATACTTTTGGGCACTGCTAAAGTGGAAGAAGGCCTGGACTATGCATATACTCATAATGACTTGTCCGCACACTTGAATCGGGGAGAACCCATTTTGATTGGCGACGAGCAGCATTTTGTTGACGAGACAAATCTTTTTACTTCAACTAAGCTTCCGTTGTCCGAGGAGTTTTCAGGCAGCTCTGGGGGCAATATTGGCATCTTTGGACGATCAAAGTCAAGATTAATCTCTTATGATGCTACTGCATCAGATCTCAAAAGTGCCCTCGAACAAATGCCATACGTGAACAACGTTGACGTTAGGCGAGAAGTTGATGATGACAATCCAGATGGGTATCTTTGGTTCGTTACTTTTGCCACCAATGTTGGTCCACAACCTTCTTTCTCTGTCGATACATCGAATCTGATTGGTCTGAATCCAACCGGGTTCTCGATTTCTCGTGATGTAACGGGAGAACTTCCAGATGACTACGATGTTGTGTTTGTACAAGATCCAAGTATGACGTCATTCAACTTGACAGATCTTGAAACAGGCAAGACGTATTATGTGAGGATATCATCAACGGTCGATGAAGGGAAGAAGGTATCGCTGCCAACACTGCCCGTGGAGTGCGCACCGGGAGGTGTGCCAGGTGAAGTAAAGCTCCCATACATGAGAGCATTTGATAATGAGACGGTCCTTGTGAGTTTTGAGGCCGCAGTAGAATCAAATGGAGCCCCAGTTGAAGATTACATCATTGAATACAGTCTGGCAGATCCGAGTTTTTCAACTAGTTCGAAAATCACTGTTCAACCTAGTCACGAGTTCCAACGAATCACAACGCGAGCTCACACGTTGCCCTGGGGCGATAGCTCAAGTTTTACCTTGTCACTTGGTGACTATCATGGTGAATTTACAATTCCAATTGGATCTGGAACCACCGCTAGGGCGATCAATAATGGGCATGTTCTTGAAAGATCTACAGGAACAATTGGACTGTCGTCCCTTCTATCAAGAGGTGACTTTCTTCTTGTTGGCGGCGTGGAGTATCGAGTTTGTCTTGATGTTTCAGAGAGTGTTCCTTACGATGATGATCATCTCTCGCTTTGTTCCAAAGAGGATGCGTTTGAGACGGCAAATTTTATCAGTGATAGTGCATCAAGTATTTTTGATAAGATTCCAATGTTCATGCTTGACACATCTTTGGGTGCTTCGAAATCACCTTCTTGGGGTGATGCGTTCCTAAACTCTGTTGACGAGTCTGGTTCGAGTAATGATACGCGCGGAAAGTTAAGAAGGGGGGATTTGATACGGGTAGGACATCCTACTTTTGGTGAAACATTCCGTGTATCAACCGATTCCACGAGGGCATTTACCGACAAAGTCATTCCATTAGGTTCTGCAGACGACTCAAACTCTCCTGCGTCTCTCTCGTTCAAGTCTTTGCAGCATTCTACGTATGAAGTCCAGTCATTTTTCATCCGATCGGGTGAAGAGCATGTTACTTTAACACCAAGCACCATCTTTGTTTCAGGTTTCCGGATTCGATTTAAGTCGGAGACGACTCAAACGACGACCAACGGTGGAGCCAACGGCTGCCTGAGGTGGGATAGTGATGCTCTTCAAGTGAAGGCTGAGTTGGAAACGCTAGAAGGAATCGACTCTGTCGAAGTCACGAGAGAAACTCTGCCCGCTATCACTGGAAGTGTAGGTGCTGGTTTAAAGTTCTACGTCACATTCACGGGTGATAATGTACGGGGAAACGTCCCTCCACTCGAGATTGTTGACATCGGAACTAATGGATGCCTCGACAGCCAATTGATTGGAGGAGTCTTTGGTGAAGATATTGCCCCTGTAGCTGTAGAACAGGTTGAAATATCATACGTGCCCATGTATGAGGTCCAAACAACCTCTGATATCCCATACGATGCATCAGCTGCAGACATGAAGGCTGCAATAGAGTCCCTATCGATGGCGTGTTCAGTTGATGTTTCTCGAGAAGTCAATCGCCATGGATATTCTTGGGATGTGACGTTCATTGATGCATCGAGCAGTCCATTTTCACCACTATTAGCCATGTCAGCAAATGAACAAAACTTGTCTGCCAATATTGATCCAGGGGTGGATGTGACCGATATCCAAAAGGTGCACATCCAAGGAACCGAAGGTGTGCCTCTTTTTGTTCGTGTTGCTGCACGGAATTATTTCGGGACGGGACAGTTCGTCTCGTCAAATCCTCGTGCTGTAGAGGTATCGCCTCAGCTTCCTTCTGAACCACAGGATGTTTTTGGACAGGCAATATCTGACTCGGAAATTTTTATCGAGTGGAATCCGCCACTGGAAAATGGTGGATGGCCAGTGACTCATTATAAAGTCGAGTATGACACTTCGTCCTCCTTTACTAGTGATAAGAACAGCGGTCCCTTTGGCTCTATGTCGGTTTCTGCATCCGCGAATAATGCCGTGGCAGACGTACAAACGATCACAGTGAAAATTGATAGGGACGAGTCTGATGGACAGATGTATTACTTATCTGGAACATTCTCTCTTTCGTTTGATGGCCAACAAACTTCCCAATTGCCATTTAATGTGTCAAGTGAAAGGTTAAAAGCTGCTTTGGAAGAATTATGCAATATCAATGAAGTCAGCGTTGATAGATCAATTCACTGCTCTCCAGATCCAGCTATCGGGTGCATGGAACCGGATGGCTTCTCGTGGCTTGTCACGTTCATATCAGTGAACCGTAACGGGGACCAACATAATCATCATTCATCGGCTTTATCTCCAAATGTTTCCCACAAACTATCTGCAGATGGTTCGTATTTGTTCGAATGTAATGATATCAGTCGTGCAATCTGTTCAATTGGGAATAAAGTCATGGCTACTGTTGGAACAGTGCAAGAAACCCAAAGCATTACTTTTGCTACTTCACCATTGACAGTAACAATTGGAGGAGAGACATCTCGTGCAATCCTGGTTGGTGATTCTCTCTCTGTGGTCGAGAAAAAATTGAGCATGTACTCGACAAATGGGGTGGGCAAGATTGCTGTCACGTGTTCGACTTGTGTCGGGGACATAATCAACTCGGGTGATTCTCTTCTGCTGCACTTCCTCTCATTCCGTGGAGACTTGCCAGATGTGATCGTGAGTGATTCGGAAGCGACAGTCAGTGAGGTCACCAAGGGGGTCTCCCAATTTGTGGTTGGGCGATCGACGTATTCATCTACGATTTCAAACCTTAGTTCCTTGGATGACTGGTATGTGCGTGTGTTTGCATACAATGGAATTGGAGAGGGCGCCCCCAGCTTGCTATCTTCGCCCTTGCGTCTCTCTGTGGCACCACCACAAGTTCCAGAGAATGTTGCCGTTGAGACTGAAAGTTCAACATCTCTTCAGGTATCATGGGACCGGCCTCGTAGCATTGGGGGTGTGGAATTGCACTCCTTTGTCTTGGAATACGATACATCTCCTTCGTTTACAACAAGAAATGGGGCTCCAGCCGGTCGTTTGCTTGTTACTGAATCGGATGCCGACATGAGCGTTGGTGTCGTGGCGGAAGCATTTCCCGGCAGTAGTGATCCCAATCTTCGGATTCGGATAATTCTTGAAGATTCAAGCCTTACTAATCACGGCACCATCACTGAGGGTACGGAGGTTCTAATTGAGAATCAACAAATGGTGGTTGCATCAATAAATGATGAGAATTGCGGTGCGACGTGCCTTACGATGGATCGAGACTATATGGGCGCAAAGGTTTCAGGCATGAAGATCTATTTAGGCTTCGATGTCAAGCAGTATGCTTTCTCGATCACAGGTCTGAACCCTGGGGTTCCTTATTTTGTGCGGGTTGCCGCGACGAATGAGAAATCGACCGGTCCATTTTCATTTGTTGGTTATCCATCTACTCCGATTTCTGTCACTCCTTTTGACGTTCCATCGGCGGTATCATGGACTTCTCTATCAGCTGTTTCCAATGATGAAATTCGATTAGACTATGGACGCCCTCTTTCGGAGAACGGTTCCCCCGCTTCTAAATATCATGTTGAGATTGCGTCTGGAGCCAACTCGGTCGAGTATCAGCCTCAAATTTTATCCATCACTACGGAGGCTGACACAACTGTGTCGGGCTTCGTTGAGCTATCGATTGGCTACAAAAGCGGTTACGACCTTCTTATCTCAGCCGAAGATAATGAACCATCCCGTTTCTTTGTCGAGGCTGGATCGCGATGGGTTGACACAAATGGCGATGATCTGTCTTCTTCGTTGCATTCAAAAGAAACAATCTTGATCGCTGATGAGCTCGTGGAAGTAGTTGCTGTGTATGCCGATAGAATAGAGCTGCGAGAATGTCATCTACGTGGAACAAATGGAAACGTTTTTGGATACAGAAGAGCAAATTACATTGGTAGTGCAATACTTATGTCAGGCAGCAGTACACTAGTTGAAACAAACGGAAGAAATCTAGAATACCTGCTCAAACCAGGAGATATTATCCAAGTCTACGATGATGTTGGAAGAGAAAAATACTTGACTATTACGTCCATCAATGGAAGCACTGTTGATTTTACACCAATTTTTGAAGGGACTACCTCGAGTCCAATGCACGTCAAGGAGAAGGTTGTCGTTCCAGCAGATGCATCATCCGGCGTGATGAAGGCTGCTATTTCATCCCTACCAGGTGTTGATTCGGTCGAGGTGGAAAGACAAGGGCCAAATTCATCCGATGGATTTACGTGGCTCATCACATTTTCATCGCACATGGGAGTCGATTCGTGCTCTGTCCCGTCTTGGTGTTTGTCTGCAAGCATACAATCTGTCGACTTCATTAACGTCGGTGGACTCGCCGAGGGTGTCAATGGCAATTATGTTCGAACGACTTCAGTCAATGGAAGACCACGTTATGAGTTGTTGGGTGAATCATCCTACATTGAGTACGATTCAAATAATGCACAATGGAGTCTGTACTCGACTGATACATTCGTCGTGTCATCTGCTCCATCTTCGCTTGTCTCTGTCCCGCTCAGTGGATGGACAAATGGTGCTGTATTGACGCTGTCGGAAAGTGCGGTTTCTATATTGTTGGGAACAAACGCTATCGCTCAAGTTTCTAGCATCCAAAACGGTGCGGAACCATCCTTCTCCAATATAGTCTATTCCGCTGATTTGGAAATGGTTGAGCACGAAGTTCAAGAAATAGCGTTGTCGAGTGAACAAAATGATCTTGGTGGAATATTCGAGCTATCTCTGGGCACATCATCTGACAAAGTTGTTTTCGGCTTTGACGAATCTGCAGTTGATTTCACAACCAAACTTCAGTCATTGCCACTGATAGGCAGTGTCACCGTCGATAAGGTTCAGCTTCAGAGCACGTATGGTTGCATTTGGACGATTACTTTTCTTAGTAACCTTGGTGACGTCCCTCTACTTCAACACAATGGCTTGCTGAATCTTCGTGGCACCAACGTATCCTTGTCAATTGCAGAAAAAATCAAGGGCAATATGGGACCGCATCACGTCGTTGTGAAGAATCTCGAAGAAGGGCGGATGTATGCAGCTAGAATTGCCGCTGGAAACGAAGCTGGATTAGGCCCTTACACGAGTGTGGCGAGGGTCGCTTCGTCTTTTCCAGAAAGCCCTTCACTTTCTCTGGGAATTGTCACTAAGTCTAGTGCGGAGTTAATTTACTCCGAGCCGAATCCGAATGGAAGCAATATTGAATCTTACAAATTTGAATGGACATCGAGCTCCTTTGATTCACTGACAACAGCGACAGCAAGAATTGCATGCAATGACGAGAGCGAAATCTTGGGCAGCTTCAAATTTGTATATGGAGTCGAGAATGAAGCTAGATCGGAGCACACAGTGCCAATTGACGCACGAAGCACTCATGAAGAAATTTCACTAGCTCTGGGTGCTATCAAATCGATCAATGAGGTAAAAGTATCAGTTGTGACCAATAATTTGTCGGAGTTAGAGTGGAGGCTGACATTTCTGTACGACATTGGGCAACTTAGTTCTTTTTCAATCGATTCAGATTATCTTCGATGTCAAAGCGAAGATCAAACAATGCTTGAATCGGAAATTACAATGGAAACTGGGGCACCACCACCTCTGGATTATGGTTCAACTATTGTCTCAGCTGACGATTTGTGTGGAGGGGTGCACCTTGATGAATTCTCATCAATGCAGTACTTCAGTTTCAGTGCGGAATCCAGTCTGGTTACTAGCGGTTCGTACCAGCTAATGCTGGACGACCAATCTACCAACTGTCTTCCATTTGATGCATCTGAGACTCAATTGAAGACAGCAATTCAAGATTTAGCATACGTAGGAGACATCGATGTCATTGCAACGCCTTCTGAGGGAGTGTATGAGTATACAATCGCTTTCAAAGGTGACTATCCATTTGGCGGTGGCGATTGGCCGGCTTTGAGTGTAAACAAATTACACTTTGGCAAAGGAGACTGTGATCCATTTGTGGGGGGTGACAATCAAAAAGGGACCATCTTGCCAGTGAGGGATGAGACAACATGCACTATCGGTTCTTTGAATACTGTAGCAATAGTCGCAAGCTCGTCGACCCCGATTAGCGGCTCCTTTTTGATTTCTTGCGGTGATAGATCGTCTGCGAAGATCAGTGTGGATGCCTCTGCGTCTGATGTGAAATCTGTTTTGTCAGAGTTGCTTGGATCCACTGAGGTGATTGTTAATAAGCACATGCCCGAGATGAGTGGTGCTACGTGGGCGGTTTCGTATCCTGCAAGTAGCGATGGCAACTGTGAGATGAGCATTGATGACACATACGTTAATGGCAAAAATGCCAAAGTGAACGTACATCCAATCCTCGTTGTCAAGACATCTTCTTCAAGAAGCGACTCATCAGGGGACTTCAGGATAGTCGTTGATGGCCAATCAACATCTCCTCTATCACATCATGCATCGCATGAAGAAGTTTTGCAGGAAATGCATAAGCTCGACGGTATCGGACTTGTCGATATGCTTGGACCCGTTGAGGGAGAGGTATCACTCAGCAATGATTACACGATGGTTGTGAAGGCCCATACAGCGGACCTAGATTCTGTAAAAATCATTCCAGAAAGCAATTGGAGGGGGACATCCCCGCGTGTTTTTTACAAACCTCCTTCAGGAATGTCTCCGCGTACAGTGTTGCTGGAAGGGCTTGAGAAACATAAGACATACTTCGTGCGAGCCTTTGCAAGGAATGCTGAAGGTTATGGCCCAGCTTCCAATTTGATAAAGATCGTCCCCGCTTCGACAGTTCCTAGCGCACCAACGTCAGTATCATTGTCTTTCTAACTCTAAAACATAACCATCCTGTGCCGACGGTGTTCAATCCTACCTCGCTCTCTACATATGATCGCCTCTGCCAAGAGACAGGGATCTTTCTTTCTCTCTCCTCCTCAAAAAGAGGGTACGCCCGCCAGCCAGCCCCCCGCGCATTTCGTACGTCTTACGTCGCGTCAGGCTCGCGAGCACGCGTCAGACAACTTCTTGGCCGCTATTCACCAAAAGAATGAAGGATGTTCTTCAGTGTCAGCGGTAGGGTCGGGTGTATGTAATAGCACAGCTCCAACAACAGCAGAGACAGGGAAATCTGGAGGCGCAGTGGCTCGTCATTCGAAGATCTGAAGAACGGTGTTTTTTGCTGTTCAGGATCGCACCATGACGGTTGGAAGAAAGACTTGGTCCCCGTCACTGATAACTTTATGCTGTCTCATCTGGTCAAGAAAAGCTGTAGGGTTTCAGGTAGTCCAATACAATTATTGTAGTCCATATTCACTGGGAGCTGCTTTAGATCCGATACAATCGAGATCAATAAAACAGCATAGAGTGCGTGCGCTATATGCTACCTCGAAAAATGACAAAGAAGAGAAAGAATCGTCATCAACACAACAATCGACATCATCATTCGTAGGTCTTCCATCTTACAAGAGAATATTCTTCTTTGTCGCATCAACTGTCGTCATTTGGGTGTCAGAACCGCTTCTAAGTCTCGTCGACTCTGCTGCAGTAGGAAGATATGCATCATCATCAAGTTCTTCGCAATCTGTCATTCAGTTGGCTGCGCTAGGTCCAGCAACAATGCTTTGTGACTCAACAATGTATCTCACAACATTCATTTCAATGGCAACGACCAATAGATTAGCAAGGGCATTCGCTAGGAATGATGTGGATGACCAAGTATCTACACTATCACATGTTATGGGGTTGTCGCTTGCTGTAGGCGCCTTGATTACACTACTGATAAATTTCGCTGGAGAAAATATTCTATCTGCCATCATTGGACCAGCGAGCACAGCTTCCATTGAAACTAGCAAGCAAGTGTTGAGTGCTGCCTTAGACTACTCTCGGATTCGATCAATCGTATCTCCGTTGGCTGTGATGGGCTTGACGTCCCAGTCAGTATTGCTTTGCTCCCAAGACACCAAGACGCCAGGACTCGCGGTATTGGTGGCAAGTCTGGTGAATATCATTGGTGATTATATTCTCGTTGCAAAAATGAATTGGGGAATTCGAGGAGCAGCCTGGGCAACAAGTATGGCTAGCATTCTCGCCAATGGGATTCTTGTTAGAAAGGTCTGGCAGAAGATGCAACAATGGAAGAAGAAACAACCTCGAAAGGTGCAAGATGTTCCATTCCTGTTGCTTCCAACTCGTCAAGCTTTCGTTTCACTCATAAAACTGGCAGGTCCAATATTCTTCGTTTTGATAGGGAAGATTATGGGATACTCATCAATGACGATAACTGCAGGCAGCTTTGGCATTGCTCCGCTTGCTTGTCACAATGTGCTGATGAGAATGTTCTTCTTTTTTGGTACCTGGGGCGACGCTCTTTCCCATTCAGCGCAAACTTTCTTACCAGGTTTATTGTATCGAAAGAAGTTGCATGACGATGCAATGTCAACTTCCCTCACAACAACAAAACCAATAACAACAAAGGAAGACATTCAATCGACAAACGCCGATAGTACAAATCCAAGAAGGCTTCTCAAACGTCTCCTTCTGTTCTCTGTTGGAGCGGGAGTATTAAATTCATTATCAGGACGATATATTGCCAACAGTGCAGGGGGGTCATTCACAACAGACTCGTCTCTGATAGGTTTAATGTCACGCGCTTCACCGTTCATGGGGTTAGCAAATTTTATACATCCAATTGCAATGACGCTTGAAGGTTCAATTATAGCAGGTAGAGACGCAGGTTACTTGGTGGGGACATATGTGTTCTCTTTAGTTTTGTTACTATCTCATTTAAGGTGCGTTTGCAACGAATTTGTCGCAGTGTATCATGCTCTTCTACTCTTCCAGATTGTGAGAATCATTCAATTCGGATTGCGGGTATGGAAGAGAACTTCTGTTAGCCCAAAGAAAGGCATAGAAGGAACTGAGCTGTGTGCAGCATAATCAATACTTATTAACGAGCTGATTGAAAGAAGACTCTATCAGTCACTTTCACAGGATACCTACACATCGTTCTCGGGTCTCTTTTTACCTTCCCTTTTTTGTCAGTCAAATCACACGTGTAGTGAAAATACTCCAAGAAGACTTCGATTGGTTTCTTCATCTTTCATCAAATCAACAGCAATGCTCCAAAAGCAATAGATATCATTTGAATAGAGAGGCAATTGCACACTGGGTGTCAGTAAATAACAGCAGTCAACATGTCTTATGATCGTGCCATCACAGTATTCAGTCCCGACGGGCATCTCTTCCAAGTGGAATATGCAATGGAAGCCGTACGAAGAGGCAGCACGGCCGTCGGCGTGAGAGGTAAAGATTGCGTTGTCCTCGCTGTCGAGAGGAGGGCGTTGGCCAAGTAAGTGCTCGTTCAAATAAATGTATGTGTACATGATCATTAATTTTGTCATATTTTTTTAATCTATTGTTGTCGCCTGGTTGAATCGAATAGACTCCAAGATCCAAGAACCATCCGAAAAATCGTCTCGGTAGACGAGCGCAGCGTCCTCGCCTTTGCCGGCCTCACCGCCGACGCTCGCGTTCTCATCAACAAAACCCGCATGGAGGCACAATCCTACCGACTTACTTGCGAGGACGCTCCATCGGTGGAGTATTTAGCGCGATACATCGCGCGAACGCAGCAAAAGTACACTCAGAGGGGGGGCGTCCGTCCGTTTGGAATTGCCACTCTCTTGGCTGGATTTTCGGAGGAGGGGCAGCCAGTATTATATCAAACTGATCCGGCGGGAACACACAGTGAATGGAAGGCTCAGGTTATTGGGGGGAGGAATGCCAAAAGTCTCAGAGAATTTTTGGAGAAAAATTGGGAGGAGGGATTGGAGGAAGAGAAAGCCGTGAGGATGGGTGTGCAAGCTCTGTTGGAGGTTGTGGATAGCGGGGCAAAGAATATGGAAATTTGTGTTGTGAGACCTGGGGGAGGGAAGGCTATTATGGATGAAAAGGATGTGGATGCCATTGTTAAGGAAATTGAAGCTGATGCAGAGGAAGGAAAGGCCAGCAAGCCTGCCGAGGAGTAAATGATTTCATAATTGCCAGTATCATAGGGACTGTGTCATAATATATCTCACCAGTTGTGGCAGGTTTCAGCTTGCGCAAAAAGTGCTTCTCCAAGTAGTGTTCAAACGATAGCTTTTCTAATCCCCGGGCACTTGGACACCTAATTGCAACCGAGTCAGTGGGCTTCGTGGATAATCACATCACTGCGCCTCCGGAATGGATATTGTACGATCGAAAATCTCATTTCTTAAGTACCTATGTCAATTTTGAAGTTTGACCATTTTATTTACTATGTAGTGAAGATCTTCAGAGATGTTGCAATAATCCAGAGCTGAATACTACGTCAATTCAAACCCGGACTTCGATTCTATTGCATATATCAGCCGTTCCTTCAAAACTTTCTCGGAGCTATACGTAGGTAGTTTCAAGGTATTGAAGCAAGTCGATGCAGATGGTAATTTGTCGCCATCCCTCATGATGCCTACTCTTTGAATGGTAAAAGGAGGACTCATAGATGCGAAACCTAGTGGAGGTGGACGTTCACAACTTGTGACAAATCGAAGCAGATCAGCTTGCTGCTTTGGAGTCAATGAGGATACTACACTCCAGAACCGAATTACATTTCTGTCCAGCTGGGAGTATCCCCCTGTGTATTTAGAATTTGCTTTCATGTCCGACACATCAATCTTTCCATCTGAGGCACCACTGATCAATACCTGCAGTTCGGGTTCGTTGAAAAGCCTTAACCAAGATCTATCGATTACTTCCCATAAACCGCGACAAAAAGCATCCGCCTGCTCCTTGATTCGATCACAGACGTGGTGTTTTGCTACGAGATAAATGTATCGGCGCTTGTTTCCATTTGTAACCTCGATGTCAGCTCCATTTGGGATCAGATTTTGTTCTGATACACCGAAATCATCGTTTGCCACTGTAAACGTGAGGCAAAGGTCTGCCGCATCTCCTTCATATGTTTTCAGAAACATGAGGTTGTTATAAAGCTGCGTGTCAATAGTACTCAGATCTGTCAACAAATGCAGGTAGCTATGATCACCTTTGAGGAACGACAAAAACAAATGTGCAAATTGGGGCTGAATGGTGATCCCTTCGTAAAGAGCCTTGCCCAATATTCGTCCAAGGAACTCAAAGAGTTTCATTGACATGTCACCTCCGTGTACAAACTTTGACGACGGATTTGGATACATCAACGCATCCTCAGTAACTTTGAACAGTGCGTAGTTTGGATCGAAGGCAAGTGCTGAAAGATCAGTCCAGAATTCTTTGAAGAGACCACCTACATCTACCCCTGATTCGCTTGTCCCTACGTCACTGATGTAGTTGACGCAGATTCTCTGTCTCATGTTTCGTCCAAGGTTGTTCAAATGGATTAGTCCATCTTCTAGCACCCTTCCCCGCTGAACCTTGACCATAATGCCTCGCTTCAGATTTCTTTGCTCATTGCTTCCCTGGATGTCGATTCTGTTGGTTGTTACAATCCGCTCAAAAAGTTTCAGACGTCGCTTAAAGGATACAAGGAATGGGCAGATTCTGCAGACAGGGGAAGCGAGCAAAGAAGTGTAGTCAAGGTGACTTTTGCATCTGCGAATATCTTGCTCGAGTAAATCTTCTTCGATCCATAACTTGGGGACACACAGTAGTCGACGAGATGAACGCGAATATAAATCGTTCATCACTTTCGATGACACAGAAATGAGAGCTAAACCAAGATGGTTAGAAGGTAGGGTAATCTTCGTTGCATTGTGAGCATCATCGAGGCAAACGGCTCTGTACAACAGCTTTTTCAAAAGAAGAATGCATCTCCTAACCTGGTGTTTCGGAAGTGGTTTCTCCATTTCGTGCAGTTCAACGTCATCAGTTACCATGAGAGTGTGGGATAGACACGTCACAAACATTAGTAGTAATGACGCTCCAATGTTTCCTTCGTTTGATCCGCAAGCGTTATGACATGTGAGGGTTCTGATAGGCGCAGTCCCTTTGGTTACATCAATAACACAATAGAGATCTGATACCACTTTTGGATTCGATTGAATAATCGCCCATGAGGAAGAAAGGATATTCGTGGAGAAACACAGGACATTTAGTAATGCAGTGACGCACGGTTCAAGTTTGGCTGAAGCAGCCTCAATCTCGAGTTCACCTGCTTTTGAAGAAACACGCCTCACGAGATCTTCTTTACCGTTCCCTCCCCATCTTGATATGATTGTCGCATACGCACGACATAACGCAAAGAAGAAAGAGGCGCTGTATACATGCTGTGGCTTCGATGTTGAGGTCTTTCTGCTATCGCTTTCGCTACTGGAGAGTTCAGTGCTAGTGACCACCCTACTAATAGATGATCCCTTTCCATTTGCTAGCTGTCTGGAAAGTGATGACGTGTTCATGAGTTTCCCCTTCCCCGTTCTTGAATCATTGGGACCAGGAGAAGAAGCTTCGCTTGAAGTCATTTTCTCGCCTGCACTTGAAATAAAGTTTGAAAGCTTTTTCGCCCACTTACTTGATTGCCAAAATCGACGATTGCGATCAACCATTGCTTCCTTCGCTGCAAGGCTTGTTACAGAAGAACTTCCTAGTTCAGTCAAGTCGTTCTCTTGTTTCATATCCTTCTCCGTTTTGTTGTCGATTACTTTTCTTGTCATTAACACGTCGTCGTCTATCGCACAGTTGAATAGTGAGCGCACAAACGAATCGGAGAGGAAAACAGCCGCCTGCTCGATGACAACATTCGACAGAACAATAGGCGACGATGTACTACCGTTAGACACCCATTCTACAGCTGACATCTTCGAACTAAAAGTTCCTAGAGGTGCCACGTTTATGAGGGTGGCAACAAAATTGAAATACTCTGCCGCAGCTGTGTAGTGTAGCTTTGACGCAATCGTTCCATTGATAGTATCGCACTTATTTCCGATCTGGATTACGTTTGATAGGAGGCATAATACTGGAGGAGCTGGGCAGGTGCTGAGAGAGATATCTGTCATATTAAGCGCTATGGCGATGCGCCCATCAGATACTTCATTCGTAAATGTGTTGTTGAAGTGGCGAATGTAATCAACCAATGGGGGTGGCTTTAATCCTTGACTTTGTATCAGGCTTTCGTAGGAAGATAAGTTCACCTTCCATGTAAAAAGAGGAACAGTCAGAATCTCCGAAACAAATCGCGAACAAAGACGACCTTGATTCTCCTGATCAGATCCAGATCCAGACTCCATACACGAGATGAAATCAATGATTAACTTTGTCAGAACGTCTGCCCTACATTTCTCATCCTTTGCCGTACAATCTTCTCTCATCCTTTCGGCATCAGGTGGAATTGGTTCCGATACACCATTTGACCCAAACAGTAAGAGCGATCGTAACGATGATATAAGATCTGGAGTAAATTTGTGGTATTCCTGATGTTGTATATTGGCAGTGGCTGACTTAGGTTGAAAATAATTTGAGTAAGACGGAGCTGATGATTTGATCAGCAACGAGCACACTTTTTGGTGAATAATATCTCGATTTCCTCCGGTGTATGCCGATTTTTTGAGACGCAACAGGGCACGTAATATCAAGTCAACCGCTGCTAGCAGCTCATTCGAATCTTGGCCAACACTATTCGCTTTAGCGGTTGCACCAAATGGCTTCTTCGCCTTTATTTGTCGACGTGCAACGCTTGATATCAACAACGTAAGAACATAGTTCAGTCTCTTCCTTCCATTCGCAGATTCTACCCATGGTAACAATGGATCCAAATCTAAGTTGGTATCCAGTATCCCTGGTAGAAGCAGGTGATTTACAAGCTTTGTCCATCGTGATAAATCTCTTTCTTCAAGAATAAATGATCCATTATCAAATGCAATATCTCCATTACTGCCTTTCTTTCTGATTGTTGCCGGGCAGGCGAAAAACAAAAATTGCGTAGTCATAATAGACACAGTAGCTGGAGGCGGAACATATTCTTGAGTAGACGAACGTTTCAGAATTGCAGTCAAGGCAATCAAGTCAGACATCCGTTTGTCGTATATATTTCGCTGTTGCTCCCTCACTTTCGATGCAGTTAGTTTGGACCGCACGCATGATTGTATCGTTTTTGAAGCAGCTATTTTTGCCCTTGCTTCTGCGCGTATTCTGCGTTGCTCTGCTGCCTTTTGTGCTGCATTTAGCGGTGCATCTGGCTCCGTGGCGCCCCGTCCTTTCTCAACGCTTCTGACAGCAATTGCAGCAGACGTTGCCGAGCTTGACGCAGGAGGATTTTCCTTGACACCACTACCAGCAACTTCGTGAGAAGATGCCAGTGTAGCCTCCTGCTCCTCTTTTTGCCGTCGTTCCAACTCTTTCCGCTTCCGAGCTTCTTTTGCCTCCTTTTCACGTTTAGCACGGATACGTCTAGCTTTGGCTTCATCCGCTCTCTTTTTCGCAGGGTTTCCTGCCAGTTCGTCGGTGAACATCGTGATCGATACCAGCCAAGGCCTACTTATTCATCACTCCTGTACTTATCTGTATGCTACTTCATTTTAGCATGTTCCCACTTCGCCCACTTCCCACCTTTTCTCTTCATCCGTCCATCTATCAACTAGGTACATACATACTTTGGATCTTTTCCGTGATAAAATACTCCCCTGAATTGAATTTATTTTAACAGGGATAAATATTTCCATTGTGTTGTGTGTGATTTTTTAATACTGAACATGTGCTTTGCGTAGATAAGTTGTAGGGAGGGAGGAATATCAAACTTCATCCCTTGGTGGAATGGCATCGCATGACAGTTTCCGGTTTCCAGAGAGTTCTGAAACAATCTTCAGACAACAAACAACAACAACTCCAGAGAGAGCAGGCGTTGGGTACGATAGAATCGATATCGTACAGTGTTGGAACGACCAGTACAATAATATTCAGTTGATTAAAATCATCATGTCGGCACACAAGTTGATGCAAGGTCTCGTTCGCGTAACGTGCAGAAGATCTGTAGCTCGAGCGGCGACCAGCACCTCGAGAGTGGCGTTCTCAAGCTCTGCATATGGAGAGAGCATCACATACTCTGGAGGCCAAGCAAGTGAGGGACAGGGAGGATTCTATGGATCGGGTGGAGCTCGTGCATCCAAGATAGAAACAGAGCACAAGCCTGAGATGGTCGCGCTGGCAGCTGATGTTGAAAATCTCACACTTGTGATGCAAGAAATATATAAATTGGAAGAGATGCTTGAGGAGGAGAAAGAAGGCAACAGCGGTGTAACGGGAAAGTCCTTGGAGATCAGCTCAAAGATTAAGAAAATTATGACTTCTTCAGATGTGATGGATTGTTTGAATCGGCTCGAAGTTGAGGGCGAGCCGGTATGGGGGCTTTCTAGTGAAGAAAGGGATTTGGTCCATGCAGCGAGGCAGAAAGTGAATGAGTGTTAGTGTTAAGTAAGATATAAGTAGGAGTGCTTTCTGTGCGTCGTCTTGTAGATAGAAGTAGGTTAGAGTCAGTGTGTGGATATTGGAAAGTGTTCCACCTAGTCTTGCACTTACAATGAAGTTAAATGCTTGTTGTGAAGTTTTGTCTGTGTTCAAATTAATACTTGCTGCTATTCCACTATTTTTTAATTATCTTTCTACACACTACCTCGGAGGTGAACGCTTCATCACGCGTCTGAATCCCTATTCGATGCCGTGTCCGACATGTCTTCGGTGATAGTTTCTAAGCCACCGTGGCGGACAAAACCCTGTAGTCGGTGCTCGATCGGGACATCTTTTTGAGAGAACCTGACACTTGCATCGTCCAACATCTCCCCACTATATCCAGAACGAATCCTATGGATGGTCTCTGGCATAACTCTGATATGAAATACTTCACCCCCTACCACAAGTTCTGCCATCTGCCCACTAGACATTGCAGCGAATGGATCAGCCCGACGTTCTCCACCTCCAGTCGCGTCCGCTTGAGGCTTCTTTGGGGTTGACGGTGGTTCGTCGAATAGTGATCCTCCAACAACAGGGGTTGACCTCATCTTTTGGCGAACACGTCGGCGAGTTGTAGTTGGAGGAGCAGCTTGTGCTTTCGCTCCCAATGATTCAAATGTAACAGTTTTCTCTTCTGGAACCTCGTCTGGGGAATCCAAAGGTATGCCCATCTCTGCCTTGATTGTGTTCAGTGATTTCTCCTGTGTTGCTCTGATCTGTAAGTTTCTTTTCGATTCCAAATGCGATGTTGCCTCTTTCGCGAGCAAATCCTTCACGCTTTTCCCCATATCGTTGGTCACAGAAGTTTCTGACTTGACTTCTTCCACAATCTTTTTCAGCACACCAGGGAACCACCTTGTCACTTTGACAGTCGCACCCTTCAGGAGTGGTGTTTATGAAAAAGCATGCGAAATCAGATGCCAAGTATGAAGTATCAATAAATATTTTTTCAGAGTATAGACTTACCGGCTGACGGATAGCTTTAGTCATCGCTTCACTAACTTGTGCAATACGCTCTTCAATGGTTAACGTTTCTTCTTCGCTTGCACTAAGAAAGTAGTCGTCCTCAACAAAGATTTCCGTCATTAACGTAGTATCAACTCCACGTGGGTGCCATGAACGATTGTCAATAACCTCTACATTAAGTTTGGAGAGTGATGAGATAATTTTTGGGATGAGTCCCCACGTTGACGAACACTGGATTTGGATACAAAGGAAGACAATCTTGTTCGCTCTAATTTGTTCCTGGAATGAAAAGTGTGTGTTGAATATGGAATAAAATGAGATCTATGATTCCAAGAGTTTGCACAATTAACTCGTTCTGCAGTATACTCACACGAAGGTTTGCCTCTTGCTCCTGTGGAGACAGGTCTTCACTTGGTCTTTGACCTCGCTGTCTCTCTAGCTCCTCGGCCTCGTGCAGCATCTTTTGCGCAAGATTGTTAAAGTATGAAATGGTGAATCTAAGTGCAAACGGAGGAATGATAGTGGAGATGAGAACGGCTAGCACGATCGAAGCATATAAATCTGGACTGATGAGTCCCTGGTCGGCCGCAAACACTGCGATGACAAATGCAAATTCGCCCTCGGCTGCCATTGAAAATCCAGTAACAAGACAGTCTCTCAAATGAAGGCCACGGAACTTGTCTGCATTGTTGAAATTTGGAACAAGAAAGCCAACCGCAAGTTTACCCAACAGCGCAACAGTGAGGAGGAGTCCATAACCAATCACAGTGCCATTTCCAAAGTCTTTGATAGGGACCTGAAATCCAATGCTCGCTGCAAAGAAGATTCTCATTAACCACTGCAGAAGGCGTTTGAATTGTGTCACAAATCGAACATGAACGTCGTGGTTGCGGCAAAAAACCAGTCCTGAGATAAATGCTCCCATTAGGAACGAAGATTTTGCGTAGTATGTAGCGGGCATCATTCCAAAAAGAATAAGAAACATGAGTCCCAAGCCTACGGAACCATGATTCTCCTTCTTAATTCTTGAGAAAAGATGACGATCAAGGATGGGAGGTAGAACGTAAACTGCAATATAGCCACCAAGGATTAGAAACCCAAGGGCACTCACAATCGGGATGACAATTGATGCCACGTCTGCCGTTCCACTCAAGGCACCGAGCTGACTAAGAATAATGAGAGCAATCATGTCATCGATGACTGCTGCACTAATGATGAGTTGGCCAACAGGAGTGTTCACAATTTTTCCCTGGCGGAGAATGTTCATAGCAATTCCAAGACTTGTTGGGCCAAACGATGCACCTGCCGCAATAGATCCCTTCAAATCAGTTCCAATCGCAAGGGCTATCCCAAGAGCAATCACAATTGGCAATATCGAACCAACTATTGCGATGATGAGACCTCTTGTACCAATTAATTTGAGCGTCGTCAGATCAATATCAATCCCTGCTTCAATAACCAATAGAATAAGACCGATTTCACCCAACATAACAAACGATACGGGAAAAGGCACGAACTCTGTAAGCTTAGGACCCAGGATGATTCCAGCAAATATTTCACCTACAAGAGATGGCATTTTGAGGAATCGTGCTGCGATTTGGCCAAACGCGTAGATGCATGCAATGAAAATCTGTGAAAATAGAATGATAGCTGGTTAGTTATCTTGCTATTATCGACACAAGACACGTTTGATGTCTCTTTTAAGGGCAATACTTACAATTGACGCATATAGATCTTGAAAACTTATATGTGTCGCGTTTTCTTTTCCACCCTCAGCACCACCGCCTCCTCCTCCCCCAAGTTGTCTTGTCCATTCATTGGTGTCGTGAATGTCAGCGCTGCTGCTGCTTCCAAAGATGCTTGTTTGTACAACATTGAAAGCGCCCCACATGAAATCCTCCGCATGAGACGTCATGGTGCGTAGTGTATGATCAAGATTTGCGTCAGACTTGCGTGATGAATGCGTAGGCTAGGTTATTCTCTACTAGAGTTTTTTGGGAGCAAAATTAATGGTCAAGGGACAAAGCCACCCAGCACCCAAGCCAAGTAAGTATTATTACCAGGCAGCGCCGTGGAAGACGGAAGGAAGAAGGAACAGCAATCTAAAAAGGAATCAAAAATCAAAACTGCTGAGATGTTAGTTCGTCACTAACTCCCCAAATATTACCCCTCTCGAGACGCCATTTTTGAAGAACTAGATATAAGTATTCTATATATATGATGGTTAATCCGTGAGTAAAGAATATCCTCTGACTCATCACAAGCCGGGGTTAAACTTACTTGCTTTCATGACATTGATCTAATCAATGACTGGTTGTGAGGCCCCTGCTTCCCAGCCATTAGCCGGTAGTTTGCGCGAAAGGAGAGAGAGAAACGGGCTACGTCACAGGGCGCAGATACGTCAGACGGGCGTCGGCGTTCATTAGTTCTTATGTACTTCTATTCTTTTATTCAGCACCCAGTGGAGATTATTAGCAAGGAGTCCCATTTATCATCATCAACCACAAACAACACAAATTTGACACACAAGCTGCCGAAGGCCTAGGGCTGGACGCGGAAGGGTCTATTAGGGTGTGTTATGGTGTAGCAATCATATTTACATGCTGCCGATGGCCTCTCTCTAGAGGGCTGGATTTCGCAGGGAGGGTTGGGTGTAGGATCGGATTTCAGGAGCGAAAAAAAAATAAGGTTAACCCTAAAATCAAGCAAAAAAAATCTGTAAGACAAAAAATCACCTAATAAATTTCCCCCTGGGGCTGTAACTGGGACTCCTTGCTAATAATCTCCACTGGGTGCTGAATAAAAGGATTGTAAGTATGGTACGAGAGATGGGAAGTACTCTTATGTAGCGAAGAGTGTAGAGTGCAAGTTTACCCTCTTGCTATTGTACTTGTGTAGCAATATCGAGAGTTGTAGAGTAGGTACCTGTAGAGTACCTATTATTATTCCCTCCCTGCCAGATCCTCAGGGGGAGGCAGAATGGACGGTACTAATGCTAAAGACCTGAGTGAATGTGGTCAGTAGTCTCTTAATATACTTTAAGTAGTAGCTCGCAAATAATGAGCTTGGTGGAGCTGATGCCAACTTTTGGCAAGTGCAGAAATCGGAAATGCTTGCACTCTCTGTGCTTGGAGCAGCTTTATCCGTTGTGTGTGGCCTTTGCTGTGTGTTTTCTGGCGGGTATTTTTGACTCATCTTGTGCATGGACTTAATATTGATGGGGGCCTGTGGGGGGTTTAGCAGCTGACCCGAGCAGCCTAAGATCCTCACTATTACAAAGTACCATATCGGCGGATATGGGTCTTCCGGGTCACGATCTGATGTAGTCATTTACAACTTTACGGTACTCAAACGACAGGGGTACGGTACTGAACTTGGAGTCTTTTCCACTTTCGAAATCACTCTATATAAGTAGAGTAAAGTAGTCATACACTTCTTCGTGTATACACATCAAGCTTGGCGTTCTCGAAGAAAGATGGGACTAATGACCGCACCGATCCGAGTACCTCGACTCTATGCCTGCACGGATTGGGACTCAACTATGGGTCATTTAGAGAGCAAGGCCGAGCGAAGATCATGAAATCTGTGTTATTGTAGTTGTAGATGTAAGCGCACCCTTTCATTTATCCTTTAATCTACAATATCACATCTTCAACTGCAACGAACAGTCCTTAGTGAACCTTCATTCATCATCATAATCATGCCTTCATCTCCTATGCCTCCGATCCGACGGGGCAAATCTGCGATTGCTACCGCACTTACGTTGTCGTCTCTTGTATTGGCATCCTTCACCTTGAACGAAGACTATCAGGGCTCTCTACACACGCCTGCCAACAACGAACAATACTATCGTCAACTGCTCGAAGTGAATAGCTCCATCGTGAACGAGAAGTATTCCACACTGCAAGATGTAAATGATATCGATCAATCCATTGAGCGAAGGGCGAAGGCCACAGCCAGTGCTTATAAATGCGATAACATGCTCCTCTATTTACCTGATATGGACCACTTTTCTGCTCATGGTCATGGCAGTCAAATCAACACTTACATTGTGTCCGTGTTGACTGGGACGTATCTTAATCGCAATGTTTTAATACTCGACCCACCCAATGATAAGAGTTCATACGCTGGCGCGTCACAATTTGGATGTCCAGTGGATGCATTTGAAGAAAATCAAATGCAATCAAAAGCTTCATCGTCTGATAGTTGGCAAGTAAAAGAAGACTTTCCAGGAGGGCTTTCCCGACTTATTGATCAGCCAACATGGTTAAGTGGTGGGTGTCCCATTCCCTGTGCCGACACGTACACTTACAACGATTGGGTCCGTTTTGCTCGCTCACCCACTGCATTCAAATCACCCATCACATGCATAGAGAATGGACAGACAGTCAATGTGATTGCTACGTCTGGGAGAGGAGTTCGCAACTACTTCGATTCCCTTGATCAATTTGTATCCAGTGAAGGATGGGCAATGAAAATGGGTGCCACTTCGGATGAGGCCAAGATATTCTCCACTTTGTCAGGAACTCAAATGTGGGATTATGCAGTAGGGTTGATGAACAAGGCTGGGTTCATGCGGTTACAGCCATGGATTGCACGAGATGTGGAAGTGTTCATCCAGTCATTTGGTCTAAAGGATGAAGCGTATGATGCCATTCATGTGCGACGTGGTGATAAATTGATCAAGGAGGCACGTGGCCAAGTGATGAGGTATTGGTCAAGCCGAGGTCATCGGGGTGTTGCTCCCACAAACTACATTCCATTTGTTCATTACTTGGATCAGTTTAAGAAGGCTGAATGTCCTGTGAATGAACACGGTGAAGTGGAGAGGATGAAACGTATCGTGTATGTCGCCACGGATGATCCGGTCGTTGTGAAGAAGGAGATCGCCGACCTGCCCCATCACATTGACGAGAGCACGATATTGTGGAACGGTTGTCATGAATTGTCGTTCTATTTCAACCCTACGAAAGAGAGTGGCTTTCATTTGAATGGAGATGGAGAAAGAGGATTTCTCGATGGGTCGAAGGACAATTGTTTCGATAGGTATCATAGGAATATTGCGAGTGTTGCAGATATGATGATATTAGCCAAGTCGAGAACTTTTGTGTAAGTGCTGGTTGCTGGTTGTCTTGTCTTTCTTTTGAAATCTTGTGATTGTTTGCTCTGCGCTAATGCTCAAACACTTGCAACCTTACTCATGAAATATTTCAGTGGAGAGTTCAATTCCAACTGGGGAAGATTGCTTCGAACGATGAGGGTGAGACTAAGAGACAGTGGAGATGCAGAGTACTCAAAAACTCTTGATATGAGAATTGCATGGGGTGTAATGCAACCGAGGCTGCCGGGGTGGTAGTTTAGAATCACATTATTGACGAAGTGTGATTTAGTAAGGAGAGAGTTGTTCCACAAGCTCTCACTCATGTTAATGTTGTATATAGTTCAGTTTCAGCCTTGTTTTAGAGTAACCTTACCTTTCATTCCTTCTTGAAATCCTCCTCGTCGCTATCCTCGTTAACATTGTTTTTCACTATGCACAACATCAAGTCGTTCAATCTTGGGAGCATAGTTCTTCCATCGTCTAACAAGCCTGCCGCAACCAAACAGTTATCCACCACTTGTTCTGCCAAGACTTCAGCCAGCATTGGATCTTTCTCCTTCAAGCGATGGATTCCAATAATGATTTCGTGTTTGGGATTGATTTCCACTGTTTGTTTAGGCAACGGCATGGAGTTAGATGATGTGCCACCTTCAGATGTTTCTACCATGCGCATCATACGCCTCAACGCTCCAGATTCATTGTCAGTGATTACAGCTGGCGACGATGAAAGTCTGTTAGTTGTTTTGCATTTGGACACTTTGGAGGCAAGCGTTGTCTGGAACCAGGCACAAAAGTCAGTGGCTTCACTGGATGTGAGCCCTTTTGCAGCGCCGGAATCGTCAGAGCTATCTTTGTCGTCTTCATCTGCGGAATCATCATTGAGACCTAATTCGCTTCGGTCCGCACTAAGTAGATTCCTTCCCTCGAATTGCTTCAAATTCCCCATGACAAAGTCATCAATTGCTGAGTAAATAAATATAACCTCACGCTTACTCTTGAGAAAAGTTTCCATGTAAGGACTCTGAAGAGCCAATTCACGTGACGGCGCAAACAAGTAATAGATATCATTCTGTTCGGGTGGACATCTCGACACATACTCATCCAAGGATACAAGCTCTCCTGCCATACCTTTCGATGTTTCAAAGTAGAGAAGCTTGGAAAGCTGCTGCTGCGACTCGAAATCCTGGCAGATTCCTTCCTTCAAGAAGAAGTTGTATTCTTTGTAGAATTCATCTTTGTACTTCTCGGGCTCTTTTTTCATCATCTTGGACAAGTGCGATATAAGCTTCCTCGTCAACGCTTTCCTCATTTTACCTACTAGTGCTGTATCCTGCGGCTTTTCTCGAGATATACTCAATGGCAAGTCTTCAGAGTCAACCACTCCTTTAACGAATCGGCACCAGTCTGGAAGGATATCTGGTGATTTTGCCTCAATGAGAATCTTTCTAGAGTACAGAGATACTCCTGGTTCCATACGACCCATTCCATACTTTTCTTGATGAAAGCTAGGAATGTAAAACAAGGCTTTAATGTCTAGTGGTGCATCCATTCGAAAGTGGATAGTTGACAGCGGTTCATCGTGCATATGAGATACATATTTGTAGAATGCAGAGTGCTTCTCTTCCTCAACCGTCTTGGGGTCATGTAACCAAATTGCATCAATGGTATTGACGCGATTCCCGTTCAAATATATCGGGAATCCAACGAAATTGGAGTACTTCTTCAAGATAGTTTCAATGGTAGATTCATTTGAGTATTGACTGAGTTCTGGTTTGAGATGAAGCACGACGGATGTACCACGATCCTGGCGAATGTCCTCTGGTAACGCTGATATGCTGTATTTGCCAGTTCCTGTAGACTCCCAAACAACTGGCCCATCATTACTCTCAGTGATTTGCGTCTCATTGTCAGAAACTTTCCCAGCCGACTTGGAACGCACATCTACCTTATCTGACACCATGAATCCTGAGTAAAATCCAACTCCAAACCTGCCGATGATTCCTTCACCAAACGGATCGACATCGCTGGGGTCCGCTCCTTGTGCCTTGAGATTCATTTCGTGTACAAAAGCCTTCGATCCACTTCTAGCAATAGTCCCTAAATTAGAAACCATCTCTTCTTTTGTCATTCCAATTCCAGTATCGGTGATCGTGAGCGTGTTCGCTGCCTCATCTGTAGTAATACGGATCTCTAGAGGAATACTTTCTTGGTCATTTGATCCAGTGATGGTTCCAGTTGCTTGGATGTGACGAAGTTTTTCAAGTGCATCACTGGCATTTGAGACAAGCTCGCGAAGAAATACTTCTTTGTCTGTGTATAGTGAATTTGTCACGATGTCCAACAACTGCCTCGTTTCTGCCTGAAAATCCATTTCTTCACCGGTACTGTCCTCACTTTTGGCAGCTTCTGTCGACATGAACGACACTTGGTATTGAGAAGTGGACCACTGCCTATTGGCAGAAGAAGAGCGGGAGATGCTATTGGTGACATCGGCTGCATGATGGCACAACAGAGGCGAAGATCTCCAGCGACTGTTATTATTTCTGCTGGCGACTCTGCTCAATTGCCGCCTTGCTGCCCTCACAGCTGCAAGCTGAATCTGTGTTGTCATGTTGCTGGTTCAGTAGAAGGGGTTGTGTTGACGGCCGGCAGTCGTCGATTCATTCCAGGCCATCGATGTCACAATTTGTTGTCTGTCTTGCATGCAAAAGATCTCGATTTTTTTCCCACAAGATCTTCGAAGAAAAATCGCCACCGCACGCACCACACATCTCATGCACTGACCAATGCCATACTTTCTTAGCAACAATTGCACTCATCCAGAGTTAATCTTCTAAAAGACCCTACCACTACACTGAACCAGCAACATGAGCGATCCAATTGACGTTTCTCTCGCCCAAGATGGGGGCATCATGAAGACAATTCTGGAGGCAGCTCCAGAAGGTGCCGATGGACCACCACCCACCGGGGTCGAGGTGACTGCCCACTACACAGGCACACTGGAAAGCGATGGATCCAAATTCGATAGCTCTCGTGATCGTGGCAAGCCCTTCGTATTTACAATCGGACAAGGCCAAGTGATCAAGGGATGGGATGAAGGCTTTGCATCCATGAAGGTCGGAGAGAAGGCCAAATTGGCCATCCGTAGTGATTATGGGTATGGTGACCGAGGCATGCCACCCACCATTCCGGCCAAGGCGAATCTTGTCTTTGATGTTGAGCTGATTGGATTCAAAGAAAAAGAAAAGCAACCATGGGAAATGACTCCAGAGGAACGTTTGCAAAAGGCTGCAAGTTTAAAAGAAGAAGGAACCAAAGAGTTCACATCAGGTAACCACGCTATTGCTGCAGATTTGTACAAGAAAGCAGCTGATCTTGCAGATGAGAACGAAGAAGATGAAACTCTTGCTGATGATCAGAAAGATATGTTTGTCAAGTGTTTGGGCAATGCAGCCATGTGTTATGTAAAAGCTTGCTCTTGGTCAGATGTGATCGATTGCTGCAACAAAGTCTTCGCCAAGTGCCCAGAAGAAGCCAAGAGCAACATTAAGATCTTGTACCGCAGAGGATTGGCCAAGATGAATATTGGAGAGTTGAAAGATGCCAAAGCAGATCTTCTAGCGGCATATGCAATTGACAATAAAAACAAAGATGTTAGGAAGGCAATTCAAGAGCTCAAAGTGAAAAACGCCGAAGCCAAGAAGAAAGAAAAAGCACTGTTTGGTGGTGTCTTTGGGAAAATTAGCATGTATGACGAAAAAGAAGGACCTCTCGTTCCTAACGCCAAGGGCGACAATCCTCATGTGTACTTTGATATCAAACAGGGTGATGAAGAGCTTGGACGAATCGTGATGCAATTGTATGCAGACATTACGCCGAAAACTGCTGAGAACTTCCGAGCACTTTGCACTGGTGAAAAGGGCAACGGAGTTTCTGGAAAGCCATTGCATTACAAGGGAAGCACTTTCCACCGTGTAATTAAGGATTTTATGGTTCAGGGAGGTGATTTCACTGATGGTACTGGAATTGGTGGAGAGAGTATTTATGGAGTCAAATTTGTAAGTAAATCAAAAACTTTCGCGTGATGGTGCGATGACTGATTCTAACTCTGATTGTTTTGCTTCTTTCTCTTCAGGATGATGAAAACTTCAAAATCAAGCACACTAAAGGGGGATTGCTATCGATGGCAAACTCGGGGCCTGCCACCAATGGAAGTCAATTCTTTATCACTAGTAGAGAAACTCCGCACTTGGACGGCAAGCATGTTGTCTTCGGTGAGGTTGTCGATGGAATGGACGTAGTTAGAAAGATTGAGGACGTTTCTAAGGATGCCAGTGACAAGCCTGACGTTGATGTAGTAATTGAAGATTCTGGGATGATGCCCAGTGACTATCGGCCGTAACAACCTTCAACGAAGTCCTGAGGTTGTAACTTTTCTCCGTTAACTTCCGCTAATATAATAGGATACCCTTGATTGATAACCACTTAGCTACGATACTTTTACAAATAATCTGTGGCGTTGTCTCACCGCCTCCATTTCCGTGAGAGCTCAGCCAGAAGCTTGCACCAGTTCTTAGCCTACTTATTTGAATGGATGCTGCTATTAAGTACTTGCCAGGAGCTTCCCTGAATGGCTTGGCAGCTTGGCTTCTCCTGAGTACCGGGTGACACCAAAGAGGGAGACGCGAGATCGGCACAGGCAATGAAAATTCCAAAGCTTGAATCTGACATCGAACTTTATTTACTCCTTTGCCGTTGCCTCTACAATACCTACTCCTACTTTCACTTGATACTATTATCTCGCTCTTGATCGCCTCCATCGCGCTGCGTTGCATTTAGCACTTTGACTTACTATTTTCATCTGCATAAAAACATGGCGGATAACGTGATACTGAACATTTACGATCTTGTGCCAGATCAACAAGATGCACCGCAGCAGCAGCGATCTGGTTTCTCTCGGATGTTTGCTGGCCTTCTCGAACCACTTGGGTTCGGCATGTATCACACCAGCGTAGATGTTGGTGGCTTCCGTTACCAGTTCGGTGCTACTCTTGGCATTTCTCGAACCAGCTCTCCTATTGGTGGTGGGGATTCTGCCGAGTCAAGACGTTACGTGCCAGGGAACGGACATTATCGTGAATCTATTATTTTGGGACAAACGTTCTTTAATCAAAAAGAAGTTAATGCTCTCATACAAAAACTCAGAGACAGTAAGTTCGGAGGTGACAATTATCACCTTGCTCATCGTAATTGCAATCACTTCAGTGAGACATTTGCTACGGCACTCATTTTGGGTAATGAACTACTAGACGATGGAACTGATAATGTGCGCTTGGAGAAGTGGCCAAAATGGGTTAATCGATTAGCTAAGACTACATCTTCTGGAATGAGTCGAGATAGTGAAATGGCGTGTGACGTTGTTGCAGAGGCACGTTTGGCGTTGGAATGTGACAAAAAGGTTGGTTGGGGGATTACATCTGCTGTTAAGAAGTCTCAATCCAGTGTTGATAGATCGAAGAAAAAAGAACTTACTGCAAAACAAAAGGAGGTCCTTGCCAAGCTGAAGAGCAAATCCACGAAATAATGCTTTGATACAATATAATTTATTACAATTCACTTTCAGAATCTCTGAGAATATTCAAATCAACAACATTGCCTTGTCCTATTTCTGCTGCTAGTCGCTGATCTAGAGTATCTGGTAACTCTTCTTTCGAGACCCACTTAAAGTCGTTATAAAATTCGTGGTTGGAAGAGATAATTGCATATGGAAAGACTGTCAATGTTGCTTCCCTTCCGTTTTCATGAGCAGTGTAGTCAACCCGCTGCAATCCTGTTTTGGTTGATAAAGACGAAAATTGTGATAACATTTCATCAGATAATTGTCGAAGAGTCTTTCCGTTCTGGTCATCTACAAACCTCGACATCGTACAAAATTGTTTGCTTTCAGAAGCATAGACAATGAGGCGACACTTGAGGTGAATCAAAAACGCAGCTCTTCCTCGTATGGTCAGTCTTTTACTAAGTGCATCATTGTTGAAGGATTCTTTTGGTCCACTGAAGAACGCTCCACCTACTTCTGTGTCTCCTTTCTGGACCTTCAATCCTGGAACAATATTACTTTGCTTCAGGGATTTTTCCAGCATGCCAAAGAAAGTAGAAGGCTCGTGCCCTCTGAGCCATGGGTGGGTCACTGACGTGCTGGAAGACAGTGGATGAGAATTGCCATCGTCAAGCCACTGCTCTCGCGGGATATGTTTTCTCCTTCGGTTGAAGTTCTTTATTTCACTAAAAGTTATCCATTTAGCTTCGATGGACTCATTGTCTCCAGGAGGGCACTTCAGAATGCTATGTACATCGTCATCACACCACTCACCCCGAAAAATAAACCGTATCCGTCCTGGCGTTTGTTCTAAAGCAAGTAAGTGGGTCATAACTGGCAAATTCCCACATTGAGGTAACGCTGCCTCCTCTATCGTTTCTCGAACAGCAGCATCAACTGGAGTAGAATCTTTGTGTTCTATTCCGCCTCCAGGAAGCCACCAGCCTCTAGGAAACCGCTCGTGCACCAAAACATACTGCTGTTGTTTCTTCTGATGCTCTGATTGATTTAGATTTTCCGTCTTGGACGATCTTACAACCACCGCCAGCGAGTATGCATTTGTTGGCAATGGCGCCATCCTTCTAGCCTATTTAGGAGGAGCAACAACAAAGAGTGCTATGTAGTGCTGTGGATTTGCACTACATAAAATAAAAAGGAGTCCCTTGTTTAGTGTTCGCCACGACGCTCTTTTTTGACACCTACAATATAATATCTGTCGAGATCTGTCGGCTGTTGGCTCTGTACACCATATTATGTAATAAGTAGGTAGACAGGAGGTAGACAGGAACTGGCCTGGAACTGGCTAAGAACGGGCATCTGTCTGACTTCAGTCATCGCTCATCGCTTCGTTCCCACGTCGAGTGGCGGTGGATGGAGAGTAAGGTATGTATGTACTTACTCTATGAGTAGAGTCATATGCGAAGGTTTTTTAGTCACGCACGCTATCGAAGAGAGGTGCCAACAGGTCCTATCTTAATATTTCAAGCAAAACAAGTCCTCTCGTGAGGTTATACACTATACATTATCACCGATTTCATTCTATCTGCACTCACTCGAAGCAAGCAGTGCAGCATTCCGCACCACAGGCAACTCATACAAGCTGCGGTACAAAAAAACAGCCTAAATCGCGTCGCGGCGCAAAGAGTTAATCTATCTGCACTCACTCGAAGCAAGCAGTGCAGCATTCCGCACCACAGGCAACTCGTGGGCTCTGTCCAGCACAGTCTACTTCCAAAGTCGAGAGCTTTCCGTCCTCTGCCTCTGAGGCACGATTGTTGCAAACTGGTTGAGGCATATTTCCAATGAATCCATTGTCGTGAAAGAATGCACTGTCTGTGATTTGTTTCATAAGCAAAACGGTTTGTACGTCAGACACTCTTGTGAAAGAAAAGTGGTCAAACATCAAGCGAATATCATATGTTATACTCACGAAGCTTTTTCATCTGCCCAAGTTCAGGAGGGATGGTTCCAGTGAATTTGTTGCTATTGAGCTGTAAATACGTCATCGCTTGCCAATTTCCAACGTCCGGACTCAATTGTCCAGTCATCTCATTATTATTCAAGTCAAGCTGTAGAAGAGACTTCACATTGTATAGAGATGGCGGGATCTGACCAATCAACCTGTTGAAGTCTAAGTCTACAATTAGGAGGCGGAGGTTTCCGATGGAGTCTGGAATCACACCTTCGATAGATCCTTGTTCGAGAATAAGAAATCGTAGATTCTTTAGTAGACCGATTTCATCAATCAAAGTTCCGGATAGGTTGTTGTCTTCAAAATCGATTTGATCAAGTGTGCCCTTCCTCTCATCATCGTTGTGGCAAACAAGTCCTGCCCAGTGGCAAATAGGTGTAGGCGTCAACCAAGCATCTGTTCCATACTTTCGGTCGCCCATTGGGTACTTTGTTGCTCCAATGCTGCAGTTTTTGGTTGCATCAGCAATAGCCGCAGGAGATGAGTCGGTAGGAGCAATGCACTCTTTCCAGTTGTCGCCACCTGTGGCAAAGTAAAACGCAGCCATGATGAAACGTTGGAGTGCTTCTGGTTCATCGCTGGGGCAAAGAGGAGGAGACAATTGATCTTTGGTAGAGATCCATTCGAGGGCTTGAGCCTGAGGAGAGTTTTCGTCATTGAGTGTCACTGCGGGTGTACCTGCTTCAATAGCCATTTGACGGAACTTGGCTGCACGTTCTTGTGGAGTAGTATCACATGCAGCAAAAGTAGGAACAGGAGTTGATGGGGTTAAAGTGGATGCAGTCGTTGTCATCATTGACATTCTCAGTTTCTTCATACGCAACAAGACCTCCATTTCTTTCTCGTCTACTTCGGCATCCAGGAAGCTCAAGCGATTACGATGACGATGGCGAATTGCACTAGTGCCATTGCCGGTCATTAAAAGGAGGATAAAACTTTTGATAATCATGCTAGGCTGCTCTTGTTGCAGGTTTGTGATGGTTCTGCTTGGTAAGTAGTGGGCTCGATAACTTATGCTCAAGTGAAGCCAAGTTGGAAGGATGGCTTTGTTGCATGTGAGTCGCTTTGTTTGGTATGTGCTTTCTCGCCAAAGGGGTTTTGTGACGTGGGCGACATCGTGGGCCGTGTGATGTGGCCTCACCTCCGTCCCTCCCCAAGATTCACATCCAGGAAATTCCGCAAAACGTTTTTATGATGTATGGTGTATGACAATGACGTGACGACATTGCGCCGCCGACGGTATTGTTGAGTTGATTTAAATTATTAGATTGGCACCGGCACGAGACCAAATCGTCGACTTCCCTTTTCTGGTCAACAGAATACAACGAGGGAGCAGGAATTCCTGATCTCGCTTATTGAGAATTTGTATCAAAGCGAAGTGGACGACACGCCAGCGAGGTGGACAACAAAATGGGTCTTCATAAAAAGGATGTCGAAGGGGAGGAATCCAGAATAATTGACTTCGGCCGACAAGAGCGCCATCCCCCCTTTGCGGACAATAGTGTCAAGACATCCAAATATTCGTTGCTGTCATTCTTGCCTTTGGTAAGTACTGCGCCCTCCTTTCGTGATTTGAAAATTATTAGTTCCACTGACCAATCTAACCATGATGCTGCAACGGTCCATATTTCATAGGCCATTAGAGAGCAATTTCGTAGAAATGGAAACATTTACTTTCTTTGTATTGGTTTTCTCATGTTCTTGGGGCAATACACGCCATTGTTTTATTCCTCTGTCAATGCCTGGACGACGCTTGGCCCGCTCGCCCTTGTCATTTCTGTCTCGTTGGCTCAAGAAGCTTACACAGATTTACGACGACACAGGAGCGATAAGACGACGAATAACTACCCTTGTGTAGTTCTGCGTAGGGCGGCGGAAATCGATAGTAATGATCGGGGAAATAAGAGGAAGAGTCGCAAAAGAGATCTCAAAGTTAACAAGGGGAATGATTTGGAAGTCAGGGTTGGGACTGATGTTGTTCCCATTGCGTTTGAATCTGTCAATCGGATGAACATATTGGCAGGTGATATAGTCTTTGTACGCAATCGAGAAATGATCCCAGCAGATTTGATTTTATTGGCAAGTGCAAATGATGGTGGGAATGCATATGTTGAGACTAGTTCCATTGACGGTGAAACTAATTTGAAGTTGCGAAATAGTCCTCACCTTCCTGTTCAGGGGCCAGATGCACTAGCGGCTAAATCGAATGATTCTTTGTTGGATGGTGATTGTGGACCTGAGTCGCTCAAGGATGCGGTGCAAAGGATTGTGAACATGTCTCTCCTTGGTCATGTAGATGGTGTTGGTGCCGTGTTAAATCCTAAGAATGCGGATGAAATGCCCAAACATGACAATGTTGACGCTGGCAAAAGCATGGTAAAGAATGTTTCGACTAGAGTTCTCCAGTCTGTTTTTAGAGGGCGGAGGCGTGACGAGAATAAGCAGGCGATGAAGACTCTGAGTCAGGGAGGGGAGGTGTCTTATGTTACCACGCTAACGTCTGAACCGCCAAATACGCATGTTAACAATTATTCTGGAAAGTTGACTTTGCCTCCGGTCTCGGCAGATTCTCGCAGTGAAAGCGCCCCCCTCGGCGCCGAAAATTTGTTGCTTCGGGGCGCTGTTTTGCGGAATACGGAATGGGTGGTTGGCGTCGCTTGCTTCACTGGTGCTGATACAAAATTGGTGATGAACTCGGTTGCCACCCCGTCCAAATTTAGCCAGTTGGATATGCTCATCAATCGCACCGTCGTCTTGGTCTTGGTTATCATGATTGCAAGTGTGTGCACACTGGGGGCATTGGCAACTTCTCTGAATCAACAGAAAATAGATACATTGTGGTATGCGGGGTATAGTACGGATCCATCCGTTCCATGGCCTTATTTCAATTTGGGTCCAACCTCCAGTTTCTCTCCGCCTGCATGGAATACTACTACACCGAACTTCCTCCAGAACGTGTTCATGTTCATCACTATGTTGAGTAACTTCGTTCCTCTTAGTTTGTATGTGTCCGTGGAGATTATTACCATTTTTATGATGTTATATGTCGGTTGGGATCTGAATATGTACCATGCGGAGACCGATACTCCGGCGTCAGCTAGGAGCACAATCGTCACAGATCTTGGCCTTGTTGAATACATCTTCTCAGATAAAACGGGCACTTTGACTTGCAATGTTATGGAGTTCAAACGGTGCTCAGTTGATGGTAATGTTTTCGGAATGCCTGTTGCGAAGGCTGCGCCTCAACGTACAATTCAAGAGATTGAGGAGATCGAAGGTGCGGAATTCGAATCAGCTCGCCCGTTGAAGAGTCTGCTTGCTGCCGGTACTTCCGTAGATTCGGCAGAAAACATTGATCAATTTGCGAATGAAAAATTGACCTTCAACGCAGAGATGTTTCTTCGTGTAATGAGCATCTGCCATACCGTTGTTGTCGAGAAGGACCAAGTTCCTGATGGCAATAACTCTCCTGACGCATCGAAAGAAATAGAAAAGACAGAGTCGAATGTAAGCGCATTGTCCATGTTGACGCCCATGAAGAGATCTAAACCAAAAACAAAACCTCGCAAAAAGGAAAAGAAGGATGGTTCGCCAGAAGGTTTTGTATACCAAGCTGAGAGTCCAGATGAAGGCGCGCTTGTTGCTGCGGCGAGTAATGAGTATGGATTTCAGCTCCTTGGGAGAGATTCTTCTGGTGTCCACATTTCGTGCTCTTGCCCATCGCTTTTGGAAGATGAACATATCGTTGAGGGGTTGAAGAATGGCACTTTCACTGCCAAGATACTGGCTGGAAAGACCGCAACCAATAAAGTTGAAGACAGTGAGATTACTGTTGATGAGGGCTGTTCACCTCGGAAGGAAACGTGGACTATTTTAGCGGTAAATAAATTTGACTCCGACCGAAAACGTATGTCCGTGCTCGTGCGTTCGCCACCAGAACTTGGATCTGTGCCGATGTTATTCTGCAAGGGAGCTGATTCAGCGATGATGTTGGAAGGTGTTTGCGAAGGCATCGACTTGCTGGAAAACGTCGAAAACTCAAACGTCGAGTCAGAATCTGATGTCCAAAACGCGGAGTTTTCGTCTCTGCTTGGCATACAGGCTCATTTGGGTGGTAAGTTGGTTCATGGTCCGTTAATGGGCTGCTTGTATCTCACGCGGTAGATCATCATTCTCAACAACTTTAATTTTTCTTCGTTACAGAATTTGCCTCCGAAGGGTTGCGGACACTCGTTCTCGGGGTTAAGATTATGACTGAGGAGAGAACAGAAGAATGGCTTGCTAAATTCAAAGAAGCAGCTACCTCGATAGAAAATCGAGACCAAAAATTGACTGCTGTGGCTTATGAAGTGGAGACGGAGCTTCATATAGTCGGTGCCACCGCGATAGAGGACAAGCTGCAAGATGGAGTGCCGGAAACAATATCGAAGCTTGGAAAGGCAGGCATTAAACTATGGGTCCTAACTGGTGATAAGCGGGAGACTGCAATCGAAATTGGGTACTCGACGAAAGTGTTGACACCAAAAATGCATTTGACAGAAGTGGTGGATGGCCCTCCTCAAAAGGTGAAATCTCTCATTGCGATGGAGCTCATGAGACACATCAAAATAGGTAACTTGCCTGCCTACCAATTTTCATCCCTTGACCAATCGGACGGATACACATGGAAATCAATCCTGCGTTGTTTCTCTGTGTTTGGTATATGGAACAGAAGATGCTCTCTTGCTTGGAACCGGTTCTATCTTACGATGGTCAAGAGAATGTGGCGTTCGAAGGAAAATTACAAATTCGAAATGGAAGATCTCGAGGAGCAACGACAAGAAAACAAGAGGAAAGCAGATCCCAGAGTACAACGACGAAAAGTGCGACAACTCGCACGTGAAATAATCGAAGAATTTTGGAGTGATCCGAACAATGCACATTTGAAGACAGAAGACGATTATGATGAAACATCGGTGGTGTCAGATGACCCTCCTGCTGTATTTGAGCGAGCGAAATCGGCTCGCGAATCTCTTCAGAGTCGACGTGGGCGTAGGTCTTCTAAAGAAGTGACCTCGACCTCAACTATTCAGAAACTAGCTCTATGCAATGAAAATCTATTTGACGAAGAGGCGCTGTCAATGCGAAGCTACATCCCTACAAGCTCAACATCGAAGTTTGATAATCGCAAAAGAAGTATTTTTGAACGACTATTCGCAGTGGATACAGATGTGCGGAATGGGCATCTAGTGAAGCATCTGAGTGATGACTACAACGCTGCGCTTGCTCTTGATACAGAAAATCAAGCTGGGAGGGACGAAATCAAGGAAATGTTGGGTATTGCTGAGCCTGGCTCTCCTGGACAAACTCGTTTCGATCCGAAATCAGTTCAAAGAGGTCTCATCGTAGAAGGAGCTGCGCTTAAGCATATCCTCGGTGACCCTATCCTCGAAGAGATGCTTTTTGCTGTTGCAAGTTGCTCTGAGTCTGTTATTGCTTGTCGTGTGAGTCCTATTCAAAAAGCGCTACTACTCAAAATGGTTAGGAAGTATGTTGAACCGACCCCTACTACACTTGCTATCGGAGATGGAGCCAATGATGTTGGGATGATTCAAGAAGCTCACATTGGGATAGGCATATCTGGGCTTGAAGGCCAGCAAGCTGTGAACTCGTCAGATTTTGCTATTGCTCAATTTCGATACCTTGAGACTTTACTGCTAATTCATGGAAGGTGGAATTTCATGAGAATGAGCAAGGCGGTTCTTTTCTTCTTCTATAAAAACGCAGCGCTCGTCTCCACAATGATGGTGTATTCAGTGAAAAGCTTGCACAGTGGGACGACGCTTTTTGACCCGTGGGTGCTGTCGGTATTCAACTTCGTAGGTGCGAGTCTTCCGATTGTCTTTATGGCAATTTTTGACCGTGATTTGTCGAGAGACTACGTTATGCGCAATCCTGAAGTGTATCAATCTGGACCACGCAAAGAATACATGTCACTGCGGACATTCATCCGGTGGGTTGTTATATGTGTAGTCCACGTTTTTACGGTATATTATTTTACGGCTCCGCCATTGCAGCTAGGCGGGGGTGTGACATCGGCATACAAAGGTCTAATGGCAAACTTCAGTTCTCGACGAAGTGTGGGTGATGGAGAAGGTGGCGGCTTGAAGGTTTTCGGAACTACCATTTTCGGTAACTTGGTTTATATCGTTACACTCAAGGTAAGTAAAGCGTGTTTTTGGTTTATTTGAATGAAGTGTCGTCTTATTCACTCTTTCTATCTCGTCCATCACAGGCTTTGCTTGAAACGCGATCTATTATAAATGGAGAATTCCCTACCTTTACGTGCAAGAAGGGCAAGGGCGAAGGGTGGCCGAATCGGATGGGTTATACTTGGGTTTCTGTATCTTGGTTCTCCGTCATTTTTTATATATGGTTTTTATATATGTATGAAGTAAGTGCCGCCCATTTCACCGCTGTGTTGTGTCTGCCTTTATCGTTGGCTTACAACGTTTCTCTGTATAATTTGCAGCTCATCGGAAGGTCAGGGCCGTCTGCTTTCTTTCCATTTGTTTTTGTGACGGAACATCTTTTGAATATGAGATCAATCACATGGGTTCTTTCTATTTTGACTCCTACGATTGCCATGATCTTTGATGTTACAGGAAAGGTGTACAGTAATATTTTCTTCCCGACACAATCGCAAATACATGCTGAAATCGAAATGCAGGAAAGAAAGGCGTCTAGGAAGAAAATTGGTTGGCGTGTATAGATGCGGATAGAATATCATAAATATAGTATTTATGTCAGTGTTGGCTTAAGCGTTTTGTAGCGCTATAACACACACCAAGGGTGGTTCATGACCTGAAACAAAGACAATCTATCACGAGGGTTTTCGCGCAACATGTTTTGGAGAAGATCTACAGCTTCCGGGCTGATGGGACGTTGCCACCGCTCAACAAGTTGATGTAAGCCACCCCTGCATATCAACCTAAATCGTGGGTCATCTTGGCTAGCTAGCTCAAAAGGTGGCAAGCCAACGAGCATGATGAAAAGAACCACTCCGGCAGCCCACACGTCAACAGCAAAGCCATCAAAGGGATCCGAATTTTCTAAAATTTCTGGCGAAATATAATTCGGCTTGCCGCATTGACCTTGTGGATAAATCAGCTTACGCAATGTTCCCACAGAAGCATCAACTACTTCGTCCTGGTTCCCACTCTGAGAATTATATGGAATCCGGAGACACATCCCAAGATCTATTACAAGTGCCTTAGTATTCTCATCAATCAATATATTTTCAAGCGATAAGTCTCTGTGACAAACCCCATTCTTTTGCAGGTGGTAAAGCGCCTTTCAGAATGGAAAATATGAGGCGTGAGTTTGCGTCAATGATCACAAAGAACAAACATGACATGAAGACTATTTGACTTACATTGAGCAATTGACCAAACCAAAACCTAGCCAAAGGCTCTTCAAATCTGCCGCTTCTTTCAACAAATCCAAATAACTCTCCACTTGAACAGAATGGCATGCATAAGTATATATAGCGCTCATCTCTGAATAAATCCCAGCAAGGTAAAACATTTGGCAAAGCGCCGTTTCGACTAAGGAATTGCATAGCCGCCACTTCCTTTATTGGATCTTCAATATGTCTCCCACGGTATTCTCTTACGATTTTCAAGTCTATTATTTTGACGGCCGCCATTTCAGGGGTAATTTCCCAAAAGGAATTTCCATGTGGCCCCGCCCAACCCCCCTCTCGTAGCCGCAGCACAGTGCACGATCGTACGCAGCCATATATCGCTTTCCTCAGCGTCCTCCCGATCCAGTACGCCCTCGACGGAGGCAAGCCATCTGGTCTAACCTCGTAGAAGACGTTTGTAACCACCGCTGTCTCGCCCGTTTCAGGGTTGTGCACAGATGCATTGACTCTCGTCACTGCAGAGAACTGAGGATCGGGGAAAATGGTAGGATGAGCAGGCCTGCCGAAGTTCAAAATCTCGTCATAAGATGCAGCTGTGTTTTGCAGATGCGTCAATGACAGATCGGATGATGTGTCCATGGCACCCTTATGCCGATGAAAAAGCCGTTGTTAAGTATTTGTCGGGTTTGAATGGGCGGTGGGCGAGCCAGGTACCTATTATGGCTACTACTTATGGTCTTGCTTGACATGACAAGACTCGCTCATCGTCGAGATAGTGCGTCGGTCACGGTCGACCGACGTCAGCCCTCGTCATGCCTCTCTTGAAAAGATACTTTGGTACTTATAGATATTAGAGTACCTCTAGAGGTACCATTACTTACTTATCTCTAGAGGAGTAGATACTTATGTAAGTAGGCTTCGTGGGGATGGATTCTGAAATTTGGGTGCTTTGTCAACGTCGGTCCCCCGCCCCCACTCATACTTAAGAGTTTGTTCTTCTGTCAATCATAATGCTATATAAGTATCAAACTTGGTATTGGTTCTTTTGTCATAATACTTACACTGAAAGGGATCTTATATTATTTGTTACTACTGAAACTAAAATGTTGCACCCATAGCTTAGTCATTGCGGGGAAAAGATATTATTTGTACTCTTGGGTACTGCGCACATCTGAACAACTTTATCGTTGGTTTTCTCTTTTGGACAGTTAACTTTCACCATATCACTGACACCCAAATCCGGCTTACTATCACTCATTCCATATACACATTTCAAAACCGTGGATGTAAATGTGTTGCAATTGTTAGTGAGTGCATTATAGTCCTTCCCCGCCCAATTAGATACACAAACAGGAAGCTCATCTTCTTCCACCGCATTCATATGACCATGACACACTGCTCTATAAGCGTCCTCGCCACTCATGGAGCTTACTCCGTAGAGATACACTTCTTTCTCTTGGACAATGGCATTCTTGATTACTGCATCTTGGGAGTTAAGTGCATAATTGGTGTTCTCGTTCTTATGAGGAGATCCACAACAGGCTGTACGACAGAACTCATACGCATTATCAACAGAACTCCAGTCATATCTTCCAGCGTAACCTAATTGAACACAGCTTGGATCGGATTGAGCCGACCACTGATTCTTGGCAACTACAGCGAAGTGAATTTGCTTTTTTGCCTTCTTGTTGATCATAATGTCATCGAAAGAAGATGGAGGCAATTCTAGAACTAAAGCATCTAAAGATTCTAAAAAGTGTGCATCCTTTGCAAATGCTTGACGGGGACAGACTACGACCTCAGTATGGAATAACATCTTGAAAGAATTCTGAAGAGGAAACTTTTGTAGGAAGATGAAGTAGTCTTTTGAGCTTGGTTCAGAGACCAAGGGATTCTCCAATACTGTGTTCACGCTAACGACAGAAGATTGATGAGGATGATGACGGTAGGGAAGGTAGCGATCTTCTCCTCCTGCTTCATTTTGTTGCTGTAACGAGCGTAGTCTGTTTGTGGATGACTGTTGTTGCTCGGTTTCAAGATAACTTTTGTGTGATAGTATCACCAGCAGTAAGAGTGCTGCTAAAGTAGAGACTGCAAAGCGGATTAGTAATACGCTTCCAAAGCGTTGGACGGCTATTGATGGAGTGGAACTCATAGTGTTGTCTGAAAGTATGTTTTGAGTAGGGAGTGAGTTGTTGGGAGTAGGGAGAGTGATACCTACCTGTAGGTATGTTCAGTTGCTCTGACTGATGTTCTTCAGCTGGAAAATTCATCTTCAAAAATTTCAAAATGAATCAAAATAATAAGCTTCGTGATAATATTATTATGTACTTGAACTTACTTTCAATTCTCAGTACTCCTATGTAAAATAGAAGTACATAGGAGTACATACACCACATGTGCACCTGAGTACCTACATAAATAAGGTAGGTATTGTACTCCTACCTAGGTACCTACTCTACATCTATGATCAATAAAATTGTGGGCGTTTGAAGGCATCAACGAAGCTCAATATTTGCAGTATCTTTTCTCACTCATTGCGGCTATATAAGCTTCCACGGTCGGCCCACGTGGGCCAAAGTACAAGGGCTGCCAGTAATTT